>JAJQKJ010001994.1:140000-378599 GCA_029574335.1 Rana kukunoris
GTGTCCCTCGTACAAGACTGATATATATATATATATATACTGTATATAACACTGACACAGGCCGTGTCCTCGTACAAGACTGATATATATATATATATATATACTGTATATAACACTGACACAGGCCGTGTCCTCGTACAAGACTGATATATATATATATATTATATATATACTGTATATAACACTGACACAGGCCGTGTCCCCGTACAAGACTGATATATATATATATATATACTGTATATAACACTGACACAGGCCGTGTCCTCGTACAAGACTGATATATATATATATATACTGTATATAACACTGACACAGGCCGTGTCCTCGTACAAGACTGATATATATATATATACTGTATATAACACTGACACAGGCCGTGTCCTCGTACAAGACTGATATATATATATATATACTGTATATAACACTGACACAGGCCGTGTCCCCGTACAAGACTGATATATATATATATACTGTATATAACACTGACACAGGCCGTGTCCTCGTACAAGACTGATATATATATATATACTGTATATAACACTGACACAGGCCGTGTCCTCGTACAAGACTGATATATATATATATATATACTGTATATAACACTGACACAGGCCGTGTCCTCGTACAAGACTGATATATATATATATATATATACTGTATATGACACTGACACAGGCCGTGTCCTCGTACAAGACATATATATATATATATATACTGTATATAACACTGACACAGGCCGTGTCCTCGTACAAGACTGATATATATATATATATATATACTGTATATAACACTGACACAGGCCGTGTCCTCGTACAAGACTGATATATATATATATATACTGTATATAACACTGACACAGGCCGTGTCCTCGTACAAGACATATATATATATATATATACTGTATATAACACTGACACAGGCCGTGTCCTCGTACAAGACATATATATATATATATATACTGTATATAACACTGACACAGGCCGTGTCCTCGTACAAGACTGATATATATATATACTGTATATAACACTGACACAGGCCGTGTCCTCGTACAAGACTGATATATATATATATATATACTGTATATAACACTGACACAGGCCGTGTCCTCGTACAAGACTGATATATATATATATATACTGTATATAACACTGACACAGGCCGTGTCCTCGTACAAGACTGATATATATATATATATATACTGTATATAACACTGACACAGGCCGTGTCCCAGTACAAGACTGATATATATATATATATACTGTATATAACACTGACACAGGCCGTGTCCTCGTACAAGACATATATATATATATATATACTGTATATAACACTGACACAGGCCGTGTCCCCGTACAAGACTGATATATATATATATATATACTGTATATAACACTGACACAGGCCGTGTCCCCGTACAAGACTGATATATATATATATATACTGTATATAACACTGACACAGGCCGTGTCCTCATACAAGACTGATATATATATATACTGTATATAACACTGACACAGGCCGTGTCCTCGTACAAGACTGATATATATATATATATATACTGTATATAACACTGACACAGGCCGTGTCCTCGTACAAGACTGATATATATATATATACTGTATATAACACTGACACAGGCCGTGTCCCCGTACAAGACTGATATATATATATATATATACACTGTATATAACACTGACACAGGCCGTGTCCTCGTACAAGACTGATATATATATATATATACTGTATATAACACTGACACAGGCCGTGTCCTCGTACAAGACTGATATATATATATATATACTGTATATAACACTGACACAGGCCGTGTCCTCGTACAAGACTGATATATATATATATACTGTATATAACACTGACACAGGCCGCCGTGTCCTCGTACAAGACTGATATATATATATATATACTGTATATAACACTGACACAGGCCGTGTCCTCGTACAAGACTGATATATATATATACTGTATATAACACTGACACAGGCCGTGTCCCCGTACAAGACTGATATATATACTGTATATAACACTGACACAGGCCGTGTCCCCGTACAAGACTGATATATATATATATATATATACTGTATATAACACTGACACAGGCCGTGTCCTCGTACAAGACTGATATATATATATATACTGTATATAACACTGACACAGGCCGTGTCCTCGTACAAGACTGATATATATATATATATATACTGTATATAACACTGACACAGACCGTGTCCCCGTACAAGACTGATATATATATATATACGTATATACACTGACACAAACACAGGCCGTGTCCCCGTAACAAGACTGATATATATATATATATACTGTATATAACACTGACACAGGCCGTGTCCTCGTACAAGACTGATATATATATATAATATACTGTATATAACACTGACACAGGCCGTGTCCCCGTACAAGACTGATATATAATATATATATATACTGTATATAACACTGACACACTAGCCAATACAGGGTGTCCTCGTACAAGACTGATATATATACTGTATATAACACTGACACAGGCCGTGTCCTCGTACAAGACTGATATATATATATATACTGTATATAACACTGACACAGGCCGTGTCCTCGTACAAGACTGATATATATATATATATATATATATATATATACTGTATATAACACTGACACAGGCCGTGTCCCCGTACAAGACTGATATATATATATATATACTGTATATAACACTGACACAGGCCGTGTCCTCGTACAAGACTGATATATATATATATATACTGTATATAACACTGACACAGGCCGTGTCCTCGTACAAGACTGATATATATATATATATACTGTATATAACACTGACACAGGCCGTGTCCTCGTACAAGACTGATATATATATATATATACTGTATATAACACTGACACAGGCCGTGTCCTCGTACAAGACTGATATATATATATATATATATATATATACTGTATATAACACTGACACAGGCCGTGTCCTCGTACAAGACTGATATATATATATATATACTGTATATAACACTGACACAGGCCGTGTTCCCGTACAAGACTGATATATATATATATATATACTGTATATAACACTGACACAGGCCGTGTCCCCGCACTGCACTCACACACACGGTGACGACATTCATTCCTCTTACCAGCTCCCAGTTCAGTCTCCACACCGGAAGTCCCTTCTCCCTCTGACCGCTGCGGATGAGATGTGTCTCCTTTTCCAGCCTATGTATGTAATGGGCGGCGGCCATCTTTCCGGAGACCAAACCTCACTGCGGGCCTATGCAGAGGCGAGCCGCTGTGTCGGAGACATATTTGTGAGGGAGATCAGACTCGGTGGCGCGGCCGTGTGCGGACACAAAACGGCGGAAGAGGTTGGAGGTGTAACTCTTCTACCATAGATGAGTGAGTGTGAGGAGGGAGGGAAGGACTTCTGTGTACGTTCTGTCATGGGGGAAGGGAGACTTCCATTCTCCTCCTCAGTGGAGGGGGGGACAGGACCATACCAATAATATACTACTACTACTTCCGGTATTATTAACACTAGGGGGGCCACATTTCCACATTCAGGGACCCCCCCCCCCCCCAATAAAAATAAATAAATAAATGATTTTTGATTTTGGTTGTCACATTCCCCCCAAAAGTGAACGACTACAAGTCCCAGCATGGACCCCTGAGATCTAAGGGTGTGACCCCCCACAGATTTCCCGGGTCCATGCTGGGACTTGTAGTCCTCTCAGCCTCATCTCCAGTGACGGCTCCGGGGCCGGGACATGTGGACACCCTAGCAACCACAGAGGGGGGAGGGGCAGCTGTGCCTCATACCTCATCAGGGGGTACACCCCGCACCCCTCCATAGTAAGGATACAGTGAGAAGGGGGAGAGGGGACATCTTGGTACACCCCGCACCCCTCCATAGTAAGGATACAGTGAGAAGGGGGAGAGCGGACATCTTGGTACACCCCGCACCCCTCCATAGTAAGGATACAGTGAGAAGGGGGAGAGCGGACATCTTGGTACACCCCGCACCCCTCCATAGTAAGGATACAGTGAGAAGGGGGAGAGCGGACATCTTGGTACACCCCGCACCCCTCCATAGTAAGGATACAGTGAGAAGGGGAGAGCGGACATCTTGGTACACCCCGCACTCCTCCATAGTAAGGATACAGTGAGAAGGGGAGAGCGGACATCTTGGTACACCCCGCACTCCTCCATAGTAAGGATACAGTGAGAAGGGGGAGAGCGGACATCTTGGTACACCCCGCACCCCTCCATAGTAAGGATACAGTGAGAAGGGGGAGAGCGGACATCTTGGTACACCCCGCACTCCTCCATAGTAAGGATACAGTGAGAAGGGGGAGAGCGGCCATCTTGGTACACCCCGCACTCCTCCATAGTAAGGATACAGTGAGAAGGGGGAGAGCGGCCATCTTGGTACACCCCGCACTCCTCCATAGTAAGGATACAGTGAGAAGGGGGAGAGCGGACATCTTGGTACACCCCGCACCCCTCCATAGTAAGGATACAGTGAGAAGGGGGAGAGCGGACATCTTGGTACACCCCGCACCCCTCCATAGTAAGGATACAGTGAGAAGGGGGAGAGCGGACATCTTGGTACACCCCGCACCCCTCCATAGTAAGGATACAGTGAGAAGGGGGAGAGCGGACATCTTGGTACACCCCGCACCCCTCCATAGTAAGGATACAGTGAGAAGAGGGGGAGAGCGGACATCTTGGTACACCCCGCACTCCTCCATAGTAAGGATACAGTGAGAAGGGGAGAGCGGACATCTTGGTACACCCCACACTCCTCCATAGTAAGGATACAGTGAGAAGGGGGAGAGCGGACATCTTGGTACACCCCGCACTCCTCCATAGTAAGGATACAGTGAGAAGGGGAGAGCGGACATCTTGGTACACCCCGCACCCCTCCATAGTAAGGATACAGTGAGAAGAGGGGGAGAGCGGACATCTTGGTACACCCCGCACCCCTCCATAGTAAGGATACAGTGAGAAGGGGAGAGCGGACATCTGGTACACCCCGCACTCCTCCATAGTAAGGATACAGTGAGAAGGGGAGAGCGGACATCTTGGTACACCCCGCACCCCTCCATAGTAAGGATACAGTGAGAAGGGGGAGAGCGGACATCTTGGTACACCACCCCCGCACTCCTCCATAGTAAGGATACAGTGAGAAGGGGGAGAGCGGACATCTTGGTACACCCCGCACCCCTCCATAGTAAGGATACAGTGAGAAGGGGGAGAGCGGACATCTTGGTACACCCCGCACCCCTCCATAGTAAGGATACAGTGAGAAGGGGAGAGCGGACATCTTGGTACACCCCACACCCCTCCATAGTAAGGATACAGTGAGAAGGGGAGAGCGGACATCTTGGTACACCCCGCACCCCTCCATAGTAAGGATACAGTGAGAAGGGGGAGAGCGGACATCTTGGTACACCCCGCACCCCTCCATAGTAAGGATACAGTGAGAAGGGGAGAGCGGACATCTTGGTACAACCCCACACTCCTCCATAGTAAGGATACAGTGAGAAGGGGAGAGCGACATCTTGGTACACCCCACACTCCTCCATAGTAAGGATACAGTGAGAAGGGGGAGAGCGGACATCTTGGTACACCCCGCACTCCTCCATAGTAAGGATACAGTGAGAAGGGGAGAGCGGACATCTTGGTACACCCCGCACCCCTCCATAGTAAGGATACAGTGAGAAGAGGGGGAGAGCGGACATCTTGGTACACCCCGCACCCCTCCATAGTAAGGATACAGTGAGAAGGGGGAGAGCGGACATCTTGGTACACCCCGCACTCCTCCATAGTAAGGATACAGTGAGAAGGGGGGAGAGCGGACATCTTGGTACACCCCGCACCCCTCCATAGTAAGGATACAGTGAGAAGGGGGAGAGCGGACATCTTGGTACACCCCGCACTCCTCCATAGTAAGGATACAGTGAGAAGGGGGAGAGCGGACATCTTGGTACACCCCGCACCCCTCCATAGTAAGGATACAGTGAGAAGGGGAGAGCGGACATCTTGGTACACCCCGCACCCCTCCATAGTAAGGATACAGTGAGAAGGGGGAGAGCGGACATCTTGGTACACCCCGCACCCCTCCATAGTAAGGATACAGTGAGAAGGGGGAGAGCGGACATCTTGGTACACCCCGCACTCCCTCCATAGTAAGGATACAGTGAGAAGGGGGAGAGCGGACATCTTGGTACACCCCGCACCCCTCCATAGTAAGGATACAGTGAGAAGGGGGAGAGCGGACATCTTGGTACACCCCGCACCCCTCCATAGTAAGGATACAGTGAGAAGGGAGAGCGGACATCTTGGTACACCCCCCACCCCTCCATAGTAAGGATACAGTGAGAAGGGGGGAGAGCGGACATCTTGGTACACCCCGCACCCCTCCATAGTAAGGATACAGTGAGAAGGGGGAGAGCGGACATCTTGGTACACCCCCGCACTCCTCCATAGTAAGGATACAGTGAGAAGGGGAGAGCGGACATCTTGGTACACCCCGCACTCCTCTATAGTAAGGATACAGTGAGAAGGGGGAGAGCGGACATCTTGGTACACCCCGCACCCCTCCATAGTAAGGATACAGTGAGAAGGGGGAGCGGACATCTTGGTACACCCCGCACCCCTCCATAGTAAGGATACAGTGAGAAGGGGGAGAGCGGACATCTTGGTACACCCCGCACCCCTCCATAGTAAGGATACAGTGAGAAGGGGAGAGCGGACATCTTGGTACACCCCGCACCCCTCCATAGTAAGGATACAGTGAGAAGGGGGGGAGAGCGGACATCTTGGTACACCCTGCACCCCTCCATAGTAAGGATACAGTGAGAAGGGGGAGAGCGGACATCTTGGTACACCCCACACCCCTCCATAGTAAGGATACAGTGAGAAGGGGGGGAGAGCGGACATCTTGGTACACCCCGCACCCCTCCATAGTAAGGATACAGTGAGAAGGGGGAGAGCGGACATCTTGGTACACCCCGCACCCCTCCATAGTAAGGATACAGTGAGAAGGGGGAGAGCGGACATCTTGGTACACCCCTCCATAGTAAGGATACAGTGAGAAGGGGGAGAGCGGACATCTTGGTACACCCCGCACCCCTCCATAATAAGGATACAGTGAGAAGGGGGAGAGCGGACATCTTGGTACACCCCGCACTCCTCCATAGTAAGGATACAGTGAGAAGGGGGAGAGCGGCCATCTTGGTACACTCCGCACTCCTCTATAGTAAGGATACAGTGAGAAGGGGGGGAGAGCGGACATCTTGGTACACCCCGCACCCCTCCATAGTAAGGATACAGTGAGAAGGGGGAGAGCGGACATCTTGGTACACCCCGCACTCCTCCATAGTAAGGATACAGTGAGAAGGGGGAGAGCGGACATCTTGGTACACCCCGCACTCCTCCATAGTAAGGATACAGTGAGAAGGGGAGAGCGGACATCTTGGTACACCCCGCACTCCTCCACAGTAAGGATACAGTGAGAAGGGGGAGAGCGCCATCTTGGTACACCCCGCACACTCCTCCATAGTAAGGATACAGTGAGAAGGGGGAGAGCGGACATCTTGGTACACCCCGCACCCCTCCATAGTAAGGATACAGTGAGAAGGGGAGAGCGGACATCTTGGTACACCCCCGCACCCCTCCATAGTAAGGATACAGTGAGAAGGGGGAGAGCGGACATCTTGGTACACCCCCGCACTCCTCCATAGTAAGGATACAGTGAGAAGGGGAGAGCGGACATCTTGGTACACCCCGCACCCCTCCATAGTAAGGATACAGTGAGAAGGGGGAGAGCGGACATCTTGGTACACCCCCCCACTCCTCCATAGTAAGGATACAGTGAGAAGGGGGAGAGCGGACATCTTGGTACACCCCGCACCCCTCCATAGTAAGGATACAGTGAGAAGGGGAGAGCGGACATCTTGGTACACCCCGCACCCCTCCATAGTAAGGATACAGTGAGAAGGGGGAGATGGACATCTTGGTACACCCCCGCACCCCTCCATAGTAAGGATACAGTGAGTAGGGGGAGAGCGGACATCTTGGTACACCCCGCACCCCTCCATAGTAAGGATACAGTGAGAAGGGGAGAGCGGACATCTTGGTACACCCCCCGCACCCCTCCATAGTAAGGATACAGTGAGAAGGGGGGAAGCGGACATCTTGGTACACCCCGCACTCCTCCATAGTAAGGATACAGTGAGAAGGGGGAGAGCGGACATCTTGGTACACCCCGCACTCCCTCCATAGTAAGGATACAGTGAGAAGGGGAGAGCGGACATCTTGGTACACCCCGCACCCCTCCATAGTAAGGATACAGTGAGAAGGGGGAGAGCGGACATCTTGGTACACCCCGCACCCCTCCATAGTAAGGATACAGTGAGAAGGGGGAGAGCGGACATCTTGGTACACCCCGCACCCCTCCATAGTAAGGATACAGTGAGAAGGGGGAGAGCGGACATCTTGGTACACCCCGCACCCCTCCATAGTAAGGATACAGTGAGAAGGGGGAGAGCGGACATCTTGTACACCCCGCACCCCTCCATAGTAAGGATACAGTGAGAAGGGGGAGAGCGGACATCTTGGTACACCCCGCACTCCTCCATAGTAAGGATACAGTGAGAAGGGAGAGCGGACATCTTGGTACACCCCGCACTCCTCCATAGTAAGGATACAGTGAGAAGGGGGAGAGCGGACATCTTGGTACACACCCCGCACCCCTCCATAGTAAGGATACAGTGAGAAGGGGGGGAGCGGACATCTTGGTACACCCCGCACCCTCCATAGTAAGGATACAGTGAGAAGGGGGAGAGCGGACATCTTGGTACACCCCGCACCCCTCCATAGTAAGGATACAGTGAGAAGGGGGAGAGCGGACATCTTGGTACACCCCGCACCCCTCCATAGTAAGGATACAGTGAGAAGGGGGGAGAGCGGACATCTTGGTACACCCCGCACCCCTCCATAGTAAGGATACAGTGAGAAGGGGGAGAGCGGACATCTTGGTACACCCCGCACCCCTCCATAGTAAGGATACAGTGAGAAGGGGGAGAGCGGACATCTTGGTACACCCCTCCATAGTAAGGATACAGTGAGAAGGGGAGAGCGGACATCTTGGTACACCCCGCACCCCTCCATAGTAAGGATACAGTGAGAAGGGGAGAGCGGACATCTTGGTACACCCCGCACTCCTCCATAGTAAGGATACAGTGAGAAGGGGGAGAGCGGACATCTTGGTACACCCCGCACTCCTCCATAGTAAGGATACAGTGAGAAGGGGGAGAGCGGACATCTTGGTACACCCCGCACCCCTCCATAGTAAGGATACAGTGAGAAGGGGGAGAGCGGACATCTTGGTACACCCCGCACCCTCCATAGTAAGGATACAGTGAGAAGGGGGAGAGCGGACATCTTGGTACATCCCGCACCCCTCCATAGTAAGGATACAGTGAGAAGGGGAGAGCGGACATCTTGGTACACCCCGCACTCCTCCATAGTAAGGATACAGTGAGAAGGGGGAGAGCGGACATCTTGGTACACCCCGCACTCCTCCATAGTAAGGATACAGTGAGAAGGGGGAGAGCGGACCATCTTGGTACACTCCGCACTCCTCCATAGTAAGGATACAGTGAGAAGGGGAGAGCGGACATCTTGGTACACCCCGCACTCCTCCATAGTAAGGATACAGTGAGAAGGGGGAGAGCGGACATCTTGGTACACCCCGCACTCCTCCATAGTAAGGATACAGTGAGAAGGGGAGAGCGGACATCTTGGTACACCCCTCACCCCTCCATAGTAAGGATACAGTGAGAAGGGGGAGAGCAGACATCTTGGTACACCCCTCACCCCTCCATAGTAAGGATACAGTGAGAAGGGGAGAGCGGACATCTTGGTACACCCCGCACTCCTCCATAGTAAGGATACAGTGAGAAGGGGGAGAGCGGACATCTTGGTACACCCCGCACCCCTCCATAGTAAGGATACAGTTGGAAGGGGGAAGCGGACATCTTGGTACACCCCGCACTCCTCCATAGTAAGGATACAGTGAGAAGGGGGAGAGCAGACATCTTGGTACACCCCGCACTCCTCCATAGTAAGGATACAGTGAGAAGGGGGAGAGCGGACATCTTGGTACACCCCGCACTCCTCCATAGTAAGGATACAGTGAGAAGGGGGAGAGCGGACATCTTGGTACACCCCGCCTCCTCCATAGTAAGGATACAGTGAGAAGGGGGAGAGCGGACATCTTGGTACACCCCGCACTCCTCCATAGTAAGGATACAGTGAGAAGGGGGAGAGCGGACATCTTGGTACACCCCACGCACCCCTCCATAGTAAGGATACAGTGAGAAGGGGGAGAGCGGACATCTTGGTACACACACCCCTCACCCCCATAGTAAGGATATAGTGAGAAGGGGAGAGCGGACATCTTGGTACACCCCTCACCCCTCCATAGTAAGGATAACGTGAGAAGGTGGAGAGCGGACATCTTGGTACACCCCTCACCCCTCCATAGTAAGGATACAGTGAGAAGGGAGAGCAGACATCTTGGTACACCCCTACACCCTCCCATAGTAAGGATACAGTGAGAAGGGGGGGAGAGCGGACATCTTGTACACCCCGCACCCCTCCATAGTAAGGATACAGTGAGAGGGGAGAGAGCGGACATCTTGGTACACCCCGCCACCCCTCCATAGTAAGGATACAGTGAGAAGGGAGGCAATAACTTTTTCCCCAGCACTGTACATCCATAGAGGGAGGGGGAGGGACACTCTGCCTAGATTGGTCATATAGATATATAGAGTCATGTGACCTCTGTATATATATAACTACTTCCATACACATGAATAGAAAGGTTTTAGTATGAAAATAATAATGCCCCCCCCCCCCCCAGATCAGTTGTAGTTTGACTTTCAAGTCACGACTTTCAATTCCAGAAAAGCTCCTCCCCCATCACAGTAGTGCAAGTAAACTCCGCCCCCCCTCACCCCCCCATCACCTATAACCTGCCATCACTCCACAACGCCTCCACCTACAGAGGGCCATGGCGGCTCATTTCCAAGGTCTCGGGACCCTCTTTCACACGATATAAATATGTTGGGGTAATAAACATTCTCTTCCCAGATATCCCCCCCTGTTATTAGGGTCAAACCCCCTTTCTGCAGTTCCCTGTTGGCAGAGTGAGAAGTTGCCAGTGTCAGAGTGAACAGTTGGAGTCAGTGTGTCAGATGACAGTTTTGGTCAGTGTGCAGAGTGACAGTTGGTCAGTGTGCAGAGTGACAGTTGGTCAGTGTGCAGAGTGACAGTTGGTCAGTGTGCAGAGTGACAGTTGGCCTCTGTGCAGAGTGGCAGTTGGCCTCTGTGCAGAGTGGCAGTTTGTTTCCATGGAGACGGTGATGTCATCAGAAGAGTGTATATAAGGGAGTGCTCAGGGGGTCTCTGTCATTTCACTGTAGACAGTTGCAGAGAGCAGAGGTGTTTCAGGAGACCTCCTGAGATATTAGAGAGAGAAATCTACAGAGAGACATTTTCACTGAGAAGACGAATTCTTATTATTCTAAAACTCAAAGCATCGCAATGCAAGGCGCCATGAGTCTGAGAGCGCTGGATGAGGTGCTGAAGAGCACCTTCCCCCGCATTGAAGAGTATCCCGGATTTGGGAATCTGGTGTCCACCGTTCTCCTCCAACTGGAAACCACCGCCGGAGGAAACGCTGACCTGAGGGCGGAGATCCAACAGCTGAGGAAGGTAAGACTCCTCCCACTTCTCACATTTAAAAGATCTAGTTTATTTTTTTAGTAAATCACTGTGCCCAGGTCCGGACTGGCCATAGGGCATACCGGGCAAATGCCGGCGGCCCGCGGGCCGCTGATGGGCCGCGAACGGGCCGCGGGCCGCTGATGGCCCGCGAACGGGCCGCGGGCCGCTGATGGCCCGCGAACGGCCCGCGGGCCACTGATGGCCCACGAGCGGCCCGCGGGCCACTGGCGGCCCGCGAACGGGCCGCGGGCCGATGGTGGCCAAAATCGGTGCTCCCCAGTCGTATGTCCCCCAGACAAAAAACTTTGCACACTTATAGAGGAAGAGTATGGATACATGTGTGCCAAGTTCTTGGTCTAGAGGACCTAAGACCGGCCGTTACCGGGTCCCCAAAGTCACCAGAGAAATTACCGTTTAACATGGGAGTCTATGGAAGGGGTGCCCGTATTTGAAAAATCGTTGCTCCCTGGCCCTAGGTCCCCTAGACAACAAACTTTGCACAGTTATAAAGGAAGAGTGGGGAGACATGTGTGCCAAGCTCTGGGTTAAGGGGACCTAACACCGGCCATTACCGGGTCACCAGAGAAATTACCGTTTAACATGGGAGTCTATAGAAGGGGTGCCCAGCTTTGAAAAATCGGTGCTCCCCAGTGGTAGGTCCCCTAGACAACAAACTTTGCAAAGTTATAAAGGAAGAGTGGGGATACATGTGTGCCAAGTTCTGGGTCAAGGGCACCTAAGTCCGCCCGTTACCGAGTCACCGAAGTCACCAGAGAAATGACCGTTTAATATGGGAATCTATGGAAGAGGTGCCTGGCTTTGAAAAATCGGTGCTCCCCAGTCGTAGGTACCCCAGACAACAAACTTTGCACAGTTATAAAGGAAGAGTGGAGATATATGTGTGCCAAGTTATGGGTCTAGGGGTCCTACGATCGGCCATTACTGGGTCCCCAAATTCACCGGAGAAATGACCGTTTAACATGGGAGTCTATAGAAGGGGTGCCCGTATTTAAAAAATCATTGCTCCCCGGGCCCTAGGTCCCCTAGACAACAAACTTTGCAAAGTTATAAAGGAAGAGTGGGGATACATGTGTGCCAGGTTCTGGGTCAAGTGGACCTAACACCGGCCATTACCGGGTCACCAAAGTCACCAGAGAAATTACCGTTTAACATGGGAGTCCTACGGATACCATCACTCCGTGCCAAATCAATGATATGGCGGTTGGATGATTCCGTCCTTCTGGATGCGGACCTTTCAAGATCAGTATCGGAAGTCTTAACAAATTACTTCACCGAAAACGCGGGGGGTGAAGCCTCCCCTACCTTGGTATGGACAGCTCATAAATGTGTAGTTCGGGGAGAATTCATCTCCCTGATGGCTAAACGTAATAGGCTGAGAAGAGCTAGAGTAACGGATCTGTCCAATCGGGTTAAGATGCTAGAACGCGCTCACAAGCGCTCGCTGGCTTCTCAAACACAAACCGAACTGCTGAAGGCTCGGCAAGAGCTTTTAGAGGAACTCCAGAAAACACTAAAACGCAGATATACCCTAACCAACAAGCTCTTTTACGAACACGGCAATAAGTCAGGGAAATTGCTAGCTGCTGCCCTCCAGAAGAAGAAATCATCTCATACCATTCACTCCATCACCACCCCTTCAGGGACGGCGCTTACATCTTCTACAGACATTGCGAACCAGTTCGTCCGATATTTCTCCGACCTCTACACCCTCCCCACCCCACACAACGTCGCCGTCGGTCCCAGACAGGAAAACGCTTATTCAGGATTTTCTGCGTGACTACGGATCCCCGCAATCTCCCCTCAAGGACTTATCCCATCTAGACTTGCCCATCTCGTCTCAGGAAGCGCTTTCTGCCCTGCAACAGCTTAAGCCCGGGAAAAGCCCGGGTCCAGATGGCCTACCGGCCAGTTACTACAAAGCTTACTCGAATATCCTGATCCCACATTTTCTAGCGACCTATAATGACGTCACTTCCCCCACCCCACATAGGAAAGACTTGTTAGAAGCCCACATATCCCTGATACCCAAACCGGGAAAGGATGTCACGCTAGTCTCCAACTACCGCCCTATCTCGCTGCTAAATGTTGATGTAAAGCTCTATGCCAAAATTCTAGCCAACCGAATACTACCACTGCTCCCCGACATCATCTCCCCTGATCAGGTCGGTTTTGTCCCTGGAAGGGAGGCCAGGGATAACACCACCAAGGCCCTAAATATACACCACTGGCTGACGTCTTCCCATGGTAAAGGTTTTTTCTTGTCCCTAGACGCCGAGAAGGCGTTCGATAGGGTGGCCTGGGACTATATGTCCGCTGCACTTGGCGCACTGGGACTCCCGCCCCGCTTCATCCAAATGGCCATGGCTCTATATTCGGTCCCCACAGCGAGGATCAGAGTTAATGGCCACCTATCGGACGCCTTCTCTATTACAAATGGCACCCGCCAGGGATGCCCACTATCACCTATTGTCTTCATTATTACTATGGAACCGTTCCTCCGCAAAATCAGAGGTAATCCCAACATCCAGGGCATAGATGTCCCAGGAAAACAATGTAAAATAGCTGCGTATGCGGATGACATACTGCTGTTCCTTTCCAACCCTATAGTCACAATCCCGAATCTTCTTCAAGACTTCCGCCTATTCAATATTATTTCTAACTTTAAAATTAATTTTGGGAAGTCGTCCGCACTAAATGTCTCACTCCCCGATGCAGAGGTCACCCAGTGCAAAAACAATTTCCCCTTCCGGTGGGATACGAGCGGCATTCAATATCTGGGAATCAAGATTACGGCCAATCTAACTGATTTGTATAAGGCTAACTTCCTGCCCATTTTACACACGATTAGGGAGGATCTACTCAGGTGGGGGCGAGGGCACTTCTCTTGGTTTGGCAGGGCAGCCATACTTAAAATGAACTTGCTTCCCCGAATCTTATACCTTCTGCAAGCAGTCCCAATCAAAGTGCCGCCGACCTTTTTCACCTCCCTCAAGGGGATCTGTAGGACCTTCCTTTGGGCCGGTCGCCCCCCTAGGCTGAGCTGGGACAAGCTAACACTTCCCAAACACAAGGGAGGTATGGGTGTCCCCGATGTGGCCCTGTATCACAAGGCCTGTCACCTTGTAAGGCTGGTAGACTGGCATCTCCACGCAGACAATAAGGCTTGGGTTGCAATAGAAAATGCATTCCTCAATTTCCCGATCTCCCACCTTCCCTGGATCAGTGCCCCCGCAACCCCTAAGGAGTGTATGGCACACCCCCTGATTGGCCCCACCCTTACAGACCTTTAGGGCACTTTGTAGATCCCACGGGACAACCCCCTCTCCAGGCCCAATGACCCCACTGCTTCTTAACCCTGACTTCCCTGCAGGTATCAGGCCGAAAGACACTACGACTGTCCCCCAATCGTTGCAGATTAGAGCCCACCTCTTCTTCCGTAACACAAATCTGTATACACACGCTGACATGACTGCCGCCTTCCCACAACTTGCGCTGCCATTTTTCAAATTCCTGCAGATTAGGCACTTTCTCCAGAGCGCTCCCACACCCTCTGCATGGTGTAGACCCCTCACCCCTCTGGAACAACTATGCTGCTCACAGGGCCCCCAACGGCACTTAATCTCCTCAATATACACTATCCTTCTATCCCATACAAAACCTCGAGCACCGGCCCAAACATTATGGGATAAAGATCTAGATGCGAGTTTATCAGAAGCCGACTGGGAACGGGTATGGGAACATACACACAAAGGGTCCATCAATGTTTCAGCTCAAGAAAACAGATATAAGCTCTGTACCCGATGGTATCGAACCCCTGATAAACTACACCGAATTTTTCCAGCCGTCCCCCCTGAATGTTGGAGGTGTGGCTTACCCGCTGGCACATTCTTACATATCTGGTGGGAGTGCCCCCGCTTACAGCCATTTTGGGGGGAAATACACGAGCGAGTGACCAAGATCACGACGCTCGCCGTGGATTTCACCCCAGCTCAATATCTCCTTCACCACACCTCCCTATCCAGGGCTCAGTATCACAAATCTCTCGCCTTACACCTCATAAACGCGGCCACGCAGTGCATCCCGCTACGCTGGAAAACTGCCCTGCCCCCCACGCTTGAGGACTGGCATACTAGAGTAGGACGGGTCGAAGAAATGGAACGACTCATACACCAAGCACGCGACACGCACGAAAAGTTTTATCAAACATGGGCCTGCTGGATCCATTATAGGGATACCCTGGATCAGGTTACCCCACCCGACAATGCTCAACCTCACTCTGCTTCTTGCTAGGCTAGGCGGTCTAGATCTTAGTCCGTCGCACACACTGATAGGTGCATCATTATCCCTCTCCCCTCCTGTCTTGTAGGTTGGACTCCCATTATCCGGTATAGGGTGCAATTCTCCTGTAGTTTGAGCCGTTCCTACAGTCCTTGGTCGTCGAGCTCTTCGGGTCTCCTCCCCTACCCACAGATTGATCCCGGTAGGGTGGGTGGGAGGAGGTGTGACTCCGATGGGCTCCGACATACTTCACCAGCGCTTCCCCCCTCAATGATGATCGGGAGAGGGGCCTTACCCTCCTTTTATGTAACTGTAAATCTCCGTACTGCTTTATTGGGATACAGACGTGCTAGTCTATTGGTTAAGCTGTGGATGCACTACTTGCAATTGTGACGCTACCGTTCCTCTCTTTTTGGGGGTTTTGTTTCTTTTTTCTTGGTTTTTGTTTTTCGTTGTCTTTTAACGATATTTTTCTTCTGTATTAGTACCTGGTCAACTGTTCTCGATTGTATATTCAATACTGTGTAGTCCTCTATACGCTATATATACTACTCTGTATGTATTCAAATTTCTTCTCAATAAAATTGTTTTTGGAAAAAAAAAAAAAAAAAAAAAAAAAAAAAAACATGGGAGTCTATGGAAGGTGTGACCAGCTTTGAAAAATTGATGCTTCCCGGTCGTAGGTCCCCTAGGCAACAAACTTTGCACACTTGTAGAGGAGGAATAGCGCTACATGTGTGCCAAGTTCTGGGTCTAGGGGACCTACGACCAGCCATTACTGGGTCCCCAAATTCACTGGAGAAATTACCGTTTAACATAGAAGTCTAAGGAAGGGGTGACCGGCTTTGAAAAATCAGTGCTCCCAAGTCGTAGGTCCCCTACACAACAAACTTTGCACACTTATAGAGGAAGAGTATGGATACATGTGTGCCAAGATCTGTGTCAAGGGGACCTACGACCGGCCGTTACCGGGTCCCCAAAGTTACTGGAGAAATGACCGTTTAACATTGAAGTCTATAGAATGGGTGCCCGTATTTAAAAAATCATTGCTCCCCGGGCCCTAGGTCCCCTAGACAACAAACTTTGCACAGTTATAAAGGAAGAGGGGGGATATATGCGTGCCAAGTTCTGGGTCTAGGGGTCCTACGACCGGCCTTTACCGGGTCAAATTTACTGGAGAAATGACCGTTTAACATTGGAGTCTATGGAAGGGGTGCCTGGCTTTGAAAAATCGTTGCTCTTCAGTCGTAGGTCCCCTAGACAACAAACTTTGTACACTTGTAGGGGAGCAATGGGGCTACATGTTTACCAAGTTCTGGGTCTAGGGGTCCTACGAGCAGCCATTACCGAGTCCCCAAAGTCACCCAGAAATTACCGTTTAACATGGGATTCTATGGAAGGGGTGCCCGGATTTGAAAAATCAGTGCTCCCCAGTCGTAGGTCCCCCAGACAAGAAACTTTGCACACTTGTAGAGGAAGAGTGGGGGTACATGTGTGCCGGGGCCTTAAAATCGGGGAGATCAGGCGCAAAAAGGTGACTTGAGTATAAGCCCGGTTATTTCTAAGCCGGTCATTTCTTGGTTCCATCGTATGGTGGCCAACAATGGTTCCAGGGAGAGGACAAAAACTACGGGAGAGAGTGGGCAACCCTGACGGGGGCCATTCTACAATGCAAAGGCCTCCGAAAGGGTCCCATTCACCCTTACTTGTGCCGTAGGTCTAGAGTACAATGCCTCCTCTGTGGGCCTAGGCCCCCATATCTCAGTGTCGCCAGCATATACCCCCAGTCTAGCTGTCCAAAGCCTTTTCTGCATCTACTGATAGAGATGGTATTTCTGCTTTTTCTAGGTACTGCTCTATTCTGTTTTCCCTAAATTGGGTTTCCTCCACATGGAACAGTTTTTGAGGGGGGCAGTTTTGATTGGGTAATAGGATGGGGGCAATTTGATGGAGACAGTTTTTGATGGGGCAGTTTTGATTGGGCAATAGGATAGGGACAGTTTTGATTGGGCAATAGGATGGGGCAGTTTTGATGGGGGCAGTTTTGATGGAATGTATGAAAGCTGTAATTGATGTCTGAGCTCTATAAAGTAATGTTTCCTATTTGTGTTTATTACAGGAGATGTCAGCGAAGGACGACCAGATGAAGATTATGGAAACCAGCTACAGGGATTGTATGAAGGCCCTTAAAGATAAGGAGGAGGCAGATAGGAAAGAGGAGACCTGGAAGAAGGAGATGGAAGAGAAGCTGGGCATTGTCCAGAAGGATTGGGAAGAGAAGAGCGTGAGGAATGGGATTGCCCTTCAGGAAGCCAATGAGAAGCTGCGGATGATGGAGGAACATCTAAAGAAGATGATGGAGGAGTTGAAGTTGACGAAGGAGCAGCATGAAAAGGAGAAGAAGGAGATGGAAGGGCAAATTAAAAAAATGATGGAGGCAATGGTAAGTATCAGATTGTTGGGGTGTCAGTGCGGTGGAGCCTACCACACACGGCTGCAATTTCCCAACCAGAAGCTCCCATGGGACTTTTCTTCTGGGAATTTCCGATCGTGTGTACGCCGCGTTAGTCTTACATAGGTGGCAGCCAAAGGGTGAAATCGTCCTCTGTGCTCCCGACCTCCACAATCTGCATTACATTTCACACACTATAAGCTACTCAATGCTTTGACATTTCATTGATTTTTTTCTTCTTCTTCTTCTTCTTCTTCCAGGAACAAAAGATGAAGGCCGAGAGGGAGCTGGCCGAGCAAGATCGGGCCGAGAGGGAGCAGGCCGAGCGAGATCGGGCCGAGAGGGAGCAGGCCGAGCGAGATCGGGCCGAGAGGGAGCAGGCCGAGCGAGATCGGGCCGAGAGGGGCCAGAGGAGAGGGAGCAGGCCGAGAGAGATCGGGCCGAGAGGGAGCAGGCCGAGCGAGATCGGGCCGAGAGGGATCAGGCCGAGCGCGATCGGGTCGAGAGGGAGCAGGCCGAGCGCGATCGGGTCGAGAGGGAGCAGGCCGAGCGCGATCGGGTCGAGAGGGAGCAGGCCGAGCGCGATCGGGCCGAGAGGGAGCAGGCCGAGCGCGATCGGGTCGAGAGGGAGAAGGCCGAGAAAGATCGAGCCAAGAAGGAACAGGATGAAATGGATCAGGCCGAGAAAGATCGAGCCAAGAAGGAACAGGATGAAACGGATCGAGCCAAGAAGGATCAAGATGATAAGCCAAAGGATGAGAAGGTACGGGTCATAGGATTACTAGTCTTAGGGTTACCTAACCCTAACTTCCTAACCCTCTAACCCTAACACTAACCCTCGAACCCTGAACCTCTAACCCTACCCCTGACCCTCTAACCCTAACCCTACCCCTCTAACCCTGACCCTCTAACCCCTAACCCTAACTCTAACCCCCTAACCCTGACCCTTACTTGTTCTTTATATAAAGTATTGTAATCTAATGGTCTCTTTTCTCTTCTTAGATGATGACGGAGGCGGAGCTTCAGAAACAGAGGTTCGTACGTTCCTATTTACAAATGAAGGATCTGGAGCCCGGTTCCAGGCGGATGGAGGAAAGTTCAGAGGAGACCCTCGAGTCGGTAAAGTTTCAGCCACAACACATTGAAGCGGCGGCGGACCTCCTGTAAGTAATGACTTCTTCTGTCTTTGGTAGGGAAGTCTATGTGTACATCTGATCTGCTGGAGGCCGAGACCTTCCTATACAGATATGCTGTACATACAGACTGGTTCCGGCACCCCAATATGTGACTAGTACCCCCCCTCTCTCCTGCCTCCTGATTGGCCACCATCAGATTGAGGGGTCAATCATGAAGCCGATGAGGCCGGGCCAAGTGCTCCTATTGGGAGATTATTGGGCCCTTCATTTGAGGGGCCCCTGTGGATATGTGCCGGCACCAACATTCAGTAGAAAATGTATTTTTATCATGAGAAAGAAATAACCACCAACTGTTTTCTCTTCTAGGAGTGCCAAGATCACGTTTCAGAGTTGTCCTTGCTGCAAATTCGGAGTGTCCCAGACCAAAGCCATCAAGTAAGTCTATTCCATCCTCTTAGAGGGTCAGGGTTAGAGGGTCAGGGTTAGGGGGGTAAGGTTAGGGGGTTAGAGGTTTAGGGTTAGAGGGTGAGGGTTAGAGGGCCAGGGTTAGGGTAAGAGGGTTAGGGGCTTAGGGTTAGAGAGTTAGGGGGTTAGAGTTAGAGGGTCAGGGTTAGAGGGTCAGGGTCAGGGTTAGAGGGTCAGGGTTAGAGCGTTAGGGTTAGAGGGTTAGGGGGTCAGGGTTAGAGGGCTGGGGTTAGAGGGTTAGGGTCAGGGTTAGAGGGTTAGAGGGTTAGGGGGTTAGGGTTAGAGGGTTAGAGGGTCAGGGTTAGAGGGCTAGGGTCAGGGTTAGAGGGTTAGGGTTAGGGGGTCAGGGTTAGAGGGTCAGGGTTAGAGCGTTAGGGTTAGGGGGTCAGGGGGTCAGGGTTAGGGGGTCAGGGTTAGAGGGCTGGGGTTAGAGGGTTAGGGTCAGGGTTAGAGGGTTAGAGGGTTAGGGTTAGAGGGTTAGAGGGTCAGGGTTAGAGGGTTAGGGTTAGGGGGTCAGGGTTAGAGGGTCAGGGTTAGAGTGTTAGGGTTAGAGGGTTAGGGTCAGGGTTAGAGGGTCAGGGTTAGAGGGTCAGGGTTAGGGGGTCAGGGTTAGAGGGTCAGGGTTAGAGGGCTGGGGTTAGAGGGTTAAGGTCAGGGTTAGAGGGCTAGGGTTAGAGGGTCAGGGTTAGAGGGTTAGGGTTAGAGGGTCAGGGTTAGAGGGTCAGGGTTAGAGGGTCAGGGTTAGGGTCAGGGTTAGAGGGTCAGGGTCAGGGATAGAGGGTCAGGGGGTTAGGGTTAGAGGGTCAGGGTTAGGGTCAGGGTTAGAGGGTCAGGGTTAGAGGGCTAGGGTCAGGGTTAGGGTTAGAGGGTCAGGGTTAGGGGGTCAGGGTTAGGGGGTCAGGGTTAGAGGGCTAGGGTCAGGGTTAGGGGGTCAGGGTTAGGGGGTCAGGGTTAGGGGGTCAGGGTTAGAGGGTCAGGGGGTGAGGGTCAGGGTCAGGGTTAGGGTTAGAGGGTCAGGGTTTAGGGGGTCAGGGTTAGGGGGTCAGGGGGTGAGGGTCAGGGTCAGGGTTAGGGTTAGAGGGTCAGGGTTTAGGGGGTCAGGGTTAGAGGGTCAGGGTTAGGGTCAGGGTTAGAGGGTCAGGGTCAGGGTTAGAGGGTCAGGGTTAGGGTCAGGGTTAGAGGGTCAGGGTTAGAGGGCTAGGGTCAGGGTTAGGGTTAGAGGGTCAGGGTTAGGGGGTCAGGGTTAGGGGGTCAGGGTTAGAGGGTCAGGGGGTGAGGGTCAGGGTCAGGGTTAGGGTTAGAGGGTCAGGGTTTAGGGGGTCAGGGTTAGGGGGTCAGGGGGTGAGGGTCAGGGTCAGGGTCAGGGTCAGGGTTAGGGTTAGAGGGTCAGGGTTTAGGGGGTCAGGGTTAGGGGGTCAGGGGGTGAGGGTCAGGGTCAGTCTAACCTCTAACTGTTTTTTCTCTTCTAGCACCTCGGAGATCTTCGATTTGCTGTGCCCTTCATGCTACAGCCTGATGAAGAAGCTGAGCTCCGCCCAGTAAGTATCCACCAATCATAGAAAGATGTTTTGTATTCCTCACATGTGTGTTCCCCGACATCCCATAATATCATTACATTTATTATTGGGGGAGGGGTGTCCCCTCTCTCTCCTGCCTCCTGATTGGCCACCATCAGGTCGGGGGGTCAATCATGAAGCCGGTGAGGCCGTGCCAAGTGCTCCTATTGGCAGATTGTTGGGCCCTCCATTTGAGGGGCCCCTGGAGGGCCCCTGAGGAGATGTGCCGGCCCCAATATTCAGGGAACACTTCAGAGAGGAAGAAATGAGTAGAAAATGTATTTTTATCATGATAAGAAAGCAATGAAATAACCGCCAACTGTTTTCTCTTCTAGGATCATGGAGGAGTGTCAGTTCTGTCCTTGGTGCGGCCACACAGCGACCCGGAAAACAGCCACCAAGTAAGTATACCCCCCTATTGTACCCCATGGGGCCCGGTGTAAGGGGGGGTCTGATGGGACCCGATGTAAAGGGGGGTCTGATGTAAGGGGGGCTCTAATGTAAGGGGGGTCTGATGGGCACCCTAATGTAAGGGGGGCTCTGATGGGGACCCTGATATAAGGGGGGGCTCTGATGGGGACCCTGATATAAGGGGGGCTCTAATGGGGACCCTGATATAAGGGGGAGCTCTGATGGGGACCCTGATATAAGGGAGGCTCTGATGGGGACCCTGATATAAGGGGGGGCTCTGATGGGGACCCTGATATAAGGGGGGCTCTAATGGGGACCCTGATATAAGGGGGGCTCTGATGGGGACCCTGATGTAAGGGGGGCTCTGATGGGGACCGTGATGTAAGGGGGGCTCTGATGGGGACCCTGATGTAAGGGGGGGCTCTGATAGGACCCTGATATAAGGGGGGCTCTGATGGGGACCCTGATATAACCCTGATATAAGGGGGGGGCTCTGATATAAGGGGGGGCTCTGATAGGACCCTGATATAAGGGGGGGGCTCTGATGGGGACCCTGATGTAGTGATGAGTAGACTTATTAGTAACAATGAAATAACCTTGAATGTTTTCTCTTGTAGGACGGTGGGGGTCCCTGATTTGCTGTGCTATGCCTGTCGGTCCCTGATGGAGAAGCTGAGCTCCGGCCGGTAAGTATATTCCAATGATAGAAAATTGTTTCTAATTGTATTAATATTGTATAAAGGGGGTCTGATATAAGGGGGGGCTCTGATATAAGGAGGGCTCTGATGGGGACCCTGATATAAGGGGGGCTCTAATGGGGACCCTGATATAAGGGGGGGCTCTGATGGGGACCCTTATATAAGGGGGGGCTCTGATGGGGACCCTGACATAAGGGGGGGCTCTGATGGGGACCCTGATATAAGGGGGGGCTCTGATGGGGACCCTGATATAAGGGGGGCTCTGATGGGGAACCTGATCTATGGGGGGGGCTCTGATGGGGACCCTGATATAAGGGGGGGGCTCTGAGTAACAAAGCAATGAAATATCTTCCATCTCTCTTCTCTTCTAGGACCATGGACGTCTCTGATTTGCCGAGCTCGGCCCGCCCACTGCTGCAGCCAATCCCCGGCCAGTAAGTATCACATGGGTGTTCCCGGACATCCCATAATATCATTACATTTATTATTGGATTTCATTCTTCTACTGACTTTGTTTTCTTTTCTTATCAGAGAGATAAAGACGTCCCCAAAGTCTCCTTCAGGACCCAAACTGACCATCATGGGAGAAAGAATCGCCAGGATTCACAATGCGTAAGTATGGAGGGGGAGGGGAGACCCAGGGTTACAGGGGGAGACGAGACCAAGGGTTACAGGGGGAGACGAGACCAAGGGTTACAGGGGGAGGGGAGACCAAGGGTTACAGGGGGAGGGGAGACAGGGGGAGGGGAGACCAAGGGTTACAGGGGGAGGGTTACAGGGGAGACCAAGGGTTACAGGGGGGAGGGGAGACCAGGGGGAGGGGAGACCAACAGGGGGGAGGGGTTACAGGGGAGGGGAGAGGGTTACAGGGGGAGGGGAGGGGACAGGGGGAGGGGACCAAGGGTTACAGGGGGGAGGGGTTACAGGGGGAGGGGAGACAGGGTCAAGGTACAGGGGGAGGGGAGATTACAGGGAGGGGGAGGGGTGGGGGGGGGAGGGGAGACCAAGGGTTACAGGGGGGAGGGGAGACCCAGGGTTATAGGGGGAGGGGAGACCCAGGGTTACAGGGGGAGGGGAGATCAAGGGTTACAGGGGGAGGGGAGATCAAGGGTTACAGGGGGAGGGGAGACCCAGGATTACAGGGGGAGGGGAGACCAAGGGTTACAGGGGGGGAGGGGAGACCAAGGGTTACAGGGGGAGGGGAGATCAAGGGTTACAGGGGGAGGGGAGACCCAGGGGTACAAGGGGAGGGGAGACCCAGGGTTACAGGGGGAGGGGAGACCCAGGGTTACAGGGGGAGGGGAAACCAAGGGTTAGAGGGGGAGGAGACACCAAGGGTTAGAGGGGCCTCTGTAGAAGGGTATATCGGGGTGCCCATATGGTAGTGAAATAAGAGGGGGTGAGACATCACCCAATCAATGGACAGGACTCCTTCCCATCACTCCGGGATTCTGTCACCTTAATGATCCTTACCGGATGGTGCCGGGTGATGTGTGAATGGATGATGGGAGAGCAGACCGCGCATGCTCAGATATCGATCACATGGGAATGGGACCAGCTGGGATAAAGTACTAGAATGACCTCTAATCTCATGTCTCCTTTTCTTATTAGTAGAAAGCTGGCGACCGGCCGATCCACCGATCCAAAGAAGATCTACATGACGACGACATTGGAGAGTCCATCGATCACCGCACCACTGAAGGCAATGCCAACGATCACCACACCACTGAAGGCAAAGCCAACGATCACCACACCACTGAAGGCAATGCCAACGATCACCACACCACTGAAGGCAATGCCAACGATCACCACACCACTGAAGGCAATGCCAACGATCACCACACCACTGAAGGCAAAACCAACGATCACCGCACCACTGAAGGCAAAGCCATTGATCACCGCACCACTGAAGGCAAAGCCATTGATCACCGCAACATTGAAGACAAACCCACTGATGATATCACAGAAGATAAATCTACAGCCCCGCCCACAACAAAAGACAACCAAGGTAAGTACTCTAAAGGATAAAGGACAGTAGGGTGGTCCCTATACCGGGTGAGGGTGGTCCCTATACCGGATGTGGGTGGTCCCTATACCGGATGTGGGTGGTCCCTATACCGGATGTGGGTGGTCACTATACCGGGTGAGGGGCTAGAACGGTGACTGCTCTTGACTGGAGTCACATTTTTATGTCCCACTATATCCACCCACCCCTCCCCCCATGTCCCCTCCATCTGATCTCTTTATATTAGTATTCTGTATAGAAATTTCTGTATTTAATCATTTTTATCTATTTTTCTCCACCAACCAATCACTGCGACTCTAAAGGACCTCGGCAGAAGGCTCCGCCCACAAATCTCGCTGAAGAAAGGTAAGGGACCGTCTGTTTAGTGAAGGGAAGAAGGTGATAAGTCACCCTACTGATCTCATGATGTACCCAGGGGCCCATTCCAACCCCCCTTTGGGCCCATTTCAACCCCCCCTGGGGCCCATTCCAACCCCCCTGGGGCCCATTACAATCCCCCTGGGGCCCATTTCAAACCCCCAGGGGCCCATTCCAACCCCTCTCCCCCTGGGGCCCATTCCAACCCCCCTGGGGCCCATTCCAGCCCCCCATCCCTCGGAGCCCATTCCAACCCCCCTTCACCGGTCCTTCTCTAGAGATCATCATGTCCTCCCCTCTTATTCTTCTATGGGAGAGTCTCCTATAATATACAAGTCATACTAACCATGGATGAGATCAGTGGGTGTGGCTTCTCTCTTCTTCCCCCAATCACAATCCCAAAACGTGCTTTATAAACGACTTCCTTCTATAGTGGGATTTATTTCTATCTCTCTTTGTTTTATCCCTCAGGAAACACCAATCCCGTAACTCGGCGTTGATTACAAGGTGACCGTCCGTAAGCCTAATGAAGAAGGAGTGTGACTTCTGAGGGACACCGTGAGAGAAGTACAGAGGGACACCGTGGGACAGGGGCCAAGGGACTCAGTGGGAGGAGTGTAGAGGGACTTCATGGGAGGAGTATAGAGGGACTTCATGGGAGAAATGGGAAGAGTATAGAGGGACTTTATGGGAGGGGTATAGAGGGACTTTATGGGAGGGGTATAAAGGGGCTTCATGGGAGGAGTATAGAGGGACTTCATGGGAGGAGTATAGAGGGACTTCATGGGAGAAGTATAGAGGGACTTTATGGGAGGGGTATAGAGGGATTTTATGGGAGGGGTATAAAGGGACTCAGTGGGAGGAGTGTAGAGGGACTTCATGGGAGGAGTATAGAGGGACTTCATGGGAGAAATGGGAGGAGTATAGAGGGACTTTATGGGAGGGGTATAGAGGGGCTTCATGGGAGGAGTATAGAGGGACTTCATGGGAGAAAGAAGGACTCCATGGGAGGAGTATAGAGGGACTTTATGGAAGGGGTATAGAGGGGCTTCATGGGAGGAGTATAGAGGGACTTCATGGGAGAAGTATAGAGGGACTTCATGGGAGAAATGGGAAGAGTATAGAGGGACTTTATGGGAGGGGTATAGAGGGACTCAGTGACCCAGTATGGGATTAAAATCGGGGTAGCCAATAGAGAGCCCGACTTTATGGGAGGGGTATAGAGGGGCTTCATGGGAGGAGTATAGAGGGACTTCATGGGAGGAGTATAGAGGGACTTAATGGGAGGAGTATAGAGGGACTTCATGGAAGGAGTATAGAGGGACTTCATGGGAGAAATGGGAGGAGTATAGAGGGACTTTATGGGAGGGGTATAGAGGGACTTCATGGGAGGAGTATAGAGGGACTTTGTGGAAGGAGTATAGAGGGACTTCATGGGAGGAGTATAGAAGGACTCCATGGGAGGAGTATAGAGGGACTTCATGGGAGGACAAGTATAGAAGGGCACTCCATGGGAGGGGTATAGAGGGACTCCATGGCAGGAGTATAGAGGGACTCCATGGCAGGAGTATAGAAGGACTCCATGGGAGGAGTATAGAAGGACTCCATGGGAGGAGTATAGAAGGACTCCATGGGAGGAGTACAGAGGGATGCCGTGTTAGAAAGGAAGAGGGACACCGTGGGACGAGGGCTTTGAATTCTGTGTGAAGAACAATTGGTTGCTAGGACGGAAATCGGCCGCCTCGTCCTTAACAACCGATGACTCATCCGCTGTCAGCAGGTCTCCCCGCTGACAGCTGAAATGTAAACAAAAGAAGGCCAGCAATGAAAACTGCAGAAAGAAAACAGACAACATTTAAAAGAAAATTGGTGTGGGGTCCACTTAGAATCCATACCGGACCCTTATCGGAGCATGCAGCTCAGTAGGCCAGGAAAGGGGGGACAAGCAAGCACCCCCGCTCCTGAACCATACAAGGCCACACGCCCTCAACATAGGGGGTGCTTTGGGGCAGGGGAGCCATGTGGATGGAGACAAGGGCCTTTTCTCCACAACCCTTGCCCGGTGGTTGTGGGGGTGCGGGGATGACTTGTTAGAATCTGGAAGCCCCCTTTATCAAGGAGGCCCCCAGATCCTTATCCCTCTCTATGTGAATGAGTATGGGGAGCAACAGACCCCATATTCCTTCACATGGGGGAAGGGGGGGTTGGGATTTGGGGGATGGGGGACCCTTGTTAAAGGAGGCTTCCAGATTCTAATGTCACCCCCTGCACCCACACAACCACCGGTCCAGGGTTGTGGAGAAGAGGCCCTTGTCTCCATCAACATGGGGATGAGGTGCTTTGGGTGGAGCTCCCCTGCCCCAAAGCACCCCCTACGTTGAGGGCATGTGGGCTTGTATGGTTCAGGAGCGGAGGTGCTTGCTTGCCTCCCCCCTTTCCTTGGGAGGAGTACAGAGGGACTCCATGGGAGGAGTACAGAGGGACTCCGTGGGAGGAGTGCAGCCCTACCGGGCTGCATGCTCGGATACGGGACTGGTAGGGATTCTGAGTGGACCCCACACCAAATTTCTTTTGGCGTGTGGTTCCCTATAAAATCCATACCAGCCTTGAAGGGCCTGGAATGGATGGGAGGGGTGGATGGGGGGGGACCCACGCTATTTTCTTTCTGCATTTTTTCATTGCCGGCATTCTTTTGTTTACATTTCAACTGTCAGTGGGGAGACCCGCTGACAGCTGACGAGTCATCGGTTGTTAGGGACGCGGCGGCTGCCGGCTTCCTGTCCCACTCCCTAACAACCAACTATTCTTCACACAGAATTCGGAGCGTTCCCGGAAATCTGGAATTCGTTAGAAAACAAATAAACAAAACGAATTTCAAAGAATCTTTAAATAATAAAAAAAGGTCCAAATTTATATTTGGAGGGAAATGAATGGCGCGTGTTCAGTTAGGGGGACCCTGACCCTGACACCTAACCATGACACAGCCGGGAGAGGAACATTTGGATTGTCTTGGTAGTGTAGGGACTCGGTGTGATGGGGATCATGGCCTACATTGAGATCTGGAGCATGGGGGGTCCCACTTTGGGCCTCATGTTGGTCACCGGCCTTCCAGGGGGTCAGGAAGGAATTTTTTCCCTATTGGAGCACATTAGACTTTAATAGGGTTTTCGCCTTCCTCTGAATCAGAACCATAGATGGGTGATTCAGGGAGTATCCGATCGTCCTGTAGGGTCACAAAGGAATTTTTTCCCCTTTTAGAAGGGTTTTTTATTCCGGGACCACCTAAAAAAAAGCGTTCTTAGATGAAGAAGACTTTTTTGGGTTGTGGTAGGTGTGCCCCGATATTTTGAGAGACACTAAAATCAAAGGCTGGAACGTTATTGTTCAGAAAAGTTAAAGTTACAAAAAGTTAAACAAATGAATTAAAAAAAAAAAATGTTTTATTGTTGCTGTGTGTTATTGTTACCCATCGTTGTTATCTTTGTGGGAACGCCAATCAGCTGCAGCACTGATCTGTGTATTCTGACAGCGGCAGGGTGCTACTCTCACAATACATACATCAGTACCTGCAGCGCTGCAGGGGAAGATTTCTCCATCTACAGTTTAGTCTATGGCCAAGCATTAGGAGCGTGGGGTGGTCAGCGGGCGGATCGCTCCTATGCTTCGCCATATACTTTATTCACTTTTTCGGGCAGATATTTCTTCATCCATATCACACCAGAGATCGTTGATCCAGGGAATATCCGATTGACTCCCAGGGGATCAGGAAGGGTGACCAATGTCTTTTATAAACCTCACTATGTAACATCGATCGATGTGAATGGAGGAATCTGTTGTCTTTTTCGTTTGCCCAGCATTAAGAGCGTGGGGTGGTCAGTGGGGCGGATTGCTCCTGTGCCGTGGCTAATGGTTTTCACTGGTAGAGATTTTTTCATCCACATCGATCGATGTGAATGGAGGAATCTGCTATGTTTGGCCAACATTAAAAGAGTGGGTGGATGTGTGGCGGAAACTTCTAATGTTGGACATACATGTAATGTTTTTAGAGACCCTAAAATACCAGTACAGTTTAAACACCCCCAAAATGACCCCTTTTTGGACAGTAGCCCCCCCCCCAGGTATTTGCAGAGAGACGTCCCCAGTCACTTCTGGCTAAAATCAAGTGTAGTATCTGTTCTTATCAGTTGCCAGTAGGTGGTGCTATGCTAACTGTCCTGAGTACACGGTGAGGTGGAAAGGGATGGCGGTTGGCAGATGCTAAGCTTGCTGGCGTGAAGGCGGAGGCCTTCTGATTTGGACGGAGAGGCATGAGGTTGAAGCTGGAGGGCCGGGCCCCTGGCCTCTGGCCTGGATTCGGTGGTGCCTGCCCCAGTCAGTTATTCGGGAGAGAACATTAGCTTCTCCTTCCCCTTTGGAGGAGTGGTTAATATTTAGGAGCGTTAGCTGGTCAGCGGGGCGGATCGCTCCTATGCTTCAGCCAATGGTTTTTACTGGCAGAGATTTTTTATCCATATCGATCAATGTGAATGGAGTAATCTGCTATGTATGGCCAACATTAGAAGAGTGGGTGGATGTGTGGTGGAAACTTCTAATGTTGGACATACATGTAATGTTTTTAGAGACCCCAAATGATCCCTTTTTGGACAGTAGGCCCCCCCCCCCCGAGGTATTTGCTGAGAGACGTCTCCAGTCGCTTCTCGGCCTTTTGGCTAAGATCAAGTGTAGTATCTGTTCTTATCAGTTGCCAGTAGGTGGTGCTATGCTAACTGTCCTGAGTACACGGTGAGGTGGAAAGGGATGGCGGTTGGCAGATGCTAAGCCTGCTGGCGTGGAGGCGGAGGCCTTCTGATTTGATGGAGAGGCATGAGGTCGAAGCTGGAGGGCTGGGCCCCTGGCCTCTGGCCTGGATTCGGTGGTGCCTGCCCCAGTCAGTTATTCGGGAGAGAACATTAGCTCCTCCTTCCCCTTTGGAGGAGTGGTTAATATTTAGGAGCGTGGGGTGGTCAGCGGGGCGGATCGCTCCTATGCTTCAGCCAATGCTTTTTACTGGCAGAATTTTTTTTATCCCCATCGATCGATGTGAGTGGAGGAATCTGCTATATATGCCCAACATTAGAAGAGTGGGTGGATGTGTGGCGGAAACTTCTAATGTTGGACATACATGTAATGTTTTTAGAGACCCTAAAATACCAGTACAGTTTAAACACCCCCAAAATGACCCCTTTTTGGACAGTAGCCCCCCCCCCCCCCCGAGGTATTTGCTGAGAGACGTCTCCAGTAGCTTCTCGGCCTTTTGGCTAAGATCAAGTGTAGTATCTGTTCTTATCAGTTGCCAGTAGGTGGTGCTATGCTAACCGTCCTGAGTACACAGCGAGGTGGAAAGGGATGGCGGTCGGCGGACGCTAAACCTGCTGGCGTGGAGGCGGAGGCCTTCTGAATTGGACGGAGAGGCATGAGGTTGAAGCTGGAGGGCTGGGCCCCTGGCCTCTGGCCTGTATTCGGTGGTGCCTGCCCCAGTCAGTTATTCGGGAGAGAACATTAGCTTCTCCTTCCCCTTTGGAGGAGTGGTTAATATTTAGGAGCGTTAGCTGGTCAGCGGGGCGGATCGCTCCTATGCTTCAGCCAATGGTTTTTACTGGCAGAGATTTTTTATCCATATCGATCAATGTGAATGGAGTAATCTGCTATGTATGGCCAACATTAGAAGAGTGGGTGGATGTGTGGTGGAAACTTCTAATGTTGGACATACATGTAATGTTTTTAGAGACCCTAAAATACCAGTACAGTTTAAACACCCCCAAAATGACCCCTTTTTGGACAGTAGCCCCCCCCCCCCCCCCCCGAGGTATTTGCTGAGAGACGTCTCCAGTAGCTTCTCGGCCTTTTGGCTAAGATCAAGTGTAGTATCTGTTCTTATCAGTTGCCAGTAGGTGGTGCTATGCTAACCGTCCTGAGTACACAGCGAGGTGGAAAGGGATGGCGGTCGGCGGACGCTAAACCTGCTGGCGTGGAGGCGGAGGCCTTCTGAATTGGACGGAGAGGCATGAGGTTGAAGCTGGAGGGCTGGGCCCCTGGCCTCTGGCCTGTATTCGGTGGTGCCTGCCCCAGTCAGTTATTCGGGAGAGAACATTAGCTCCTCCTTCCCCTTTGGAGGAGTGGTTAATATTTAGGAGCGTGGGGTGGTCAGCGGGGCGGATCGCTCCTATGCTTCAGCCAATGCTTTTTACTGGCAGAATTTTTTTAATCCACATCGATCGATGTGAGTGGAGGAATCTGCTATATATGCCCAACATTAGAAGAGTGGGTGGATGTGTGGCGGAAACTTCTAATGTTGGACATACATGTAATGTTTTTAGAGACCCTAAAATACCAGTACAGTTTAAACACCCCCAAAATGACTCCTTTTTGGACAGTAGCCCCCCCCCCCCCAGGTATTTGCTGAGAGACGTCTCCAGTAGCTTCTCGGCCTTTTGGCTAAGATCAAGTGTAGTATCTGTTTTTATCAGTTGCCAGTAGGTGGTGCTATGCTAACCGTCCTGAGTACACAGCGAGGTGGAAAGGGATGGCGGTCGGCGGACGCTAAACCTGCTGGCGTGGAGGCGGAGGCCTTCTGAATTGGACGGAGAGGCATGAGGTTGAAGCTGGAGGGCTGGGCCCCTGGCCTCTGGCCTGGATTCGGTGGTGCCTGCCCCAGTCAGTTATTCGGGAGAGAACATTAGCTCCTCCTTCCCCTTTGGAGGAGTGGTTAATATTTAGGAGCGTGGGGTGGTCAGCGGGGCGGATCGCTCCTATGCTTCAGCCAATGGTTTTTACTGGCAGAGATTTTTTTATCCACATCGATCGATGTGAATGAAGGAATCTGCTATATATGCCCAACATTAGAAGAGTGGGTGGATGTGTGGCGGAAACTTCTAATGTTGGACATACATGTAATGTTTTTAGAGACGCTAAAATACCAGTACAGTTTAAACACCCCCAAAATTACCCCTTTTTGGACAGTAGGCCCCCCCGAGGTATTTGCTGAGAGACGTCACCAGTAGCTTCTCAGCCTTTTGGCCAAGATCAAGTGTAGTATCTGTTCTTATCAGTTGCCAGTAGGTGGTGCTATGCTAACCGTCCTGAGTACACGGCGAGGTGGAAAGGGATGGCGGTTGGCAGATGCTAAGCCTGCTGGTGTGGAGGCGGAGGCCTTCTGATTTGATGGAGAGGCATGAGGTCGAAGCTGGAGGGCTGGGCCCCTGGCCTCTGGCCTGGATTCGGTGGTGCCTGCCCCAGTCAGTTATTCGGGAGAGAACACTAGCTCCTCCTTCACCTTTGGAGGAGCGGTTAGTATTTCCCGAACGTGATTAGGAGGGAGTGATGGCAGTAGTTGGAGTTGCCTGCTGACGTGGGCTCTCCCCAATCTCTCAGAGCTCCTACCTTCCTGGCTGGGAAGGGTGCTGCTGGTCCGGGCTGGGGGTCAGGGACCCACTTAGTACTTAGGTGCGTTCTGTTTCGGCAGACCCTCCAAGGAATGGGGTGCGTGTTGGCTTCGGCTGCTCGGACCATGTGAGTACCTCAGTCCCCGTCTGGAGCCAAATGCCCTGGGGGATCAGGGTCAGGTCCTGTGTCATGGAGGACCGTTTGACGTAGCACTTGTTGTACATTTTGTGTCACTCTTCATGTGTGTGCACATTTTTTGGCAGGGTTTTTGGGTGTGTTTTGCACGCCATAGGCTTTTCAACAAAGAAAAAAAAGAAAACCAGATAAAGATCAGGATCAGCCCGCCACACTACCCCCTTATTAAGAAACGGCACTAAAGATGATTGTATACAGGAGTCGCCCTTTATTACCGGTTACAATTATCAATATCAGGAATTAGAGAAGATTATTAGGAGAAATTGGTCCCCACTAGGAAAATTATTACCCATAAGACCCCCGATAATTTGAGACTTTAAGGTGGTAGACCACCTAAAAGAAAACGGGGGCGTTCTTAGATGAAGAAAACTTTTTTGGTTGTGGTAGGTGTGCCCCGATATTTTGAGAGATGCTAAAATCAAAGGCTGGAACGTTATTGTTCAGAAAAGTTAAAGTTACAAAAAGTTAAACAAATAAATTTAAAAAAATAAATGTTTTATTGTTGCTGTGTGTTATTGTTAGCCATCGTTGTTATCTTTGTGGGAACGCCAATCAGCTGCAGCACTGATCTGTGTATTCTGACAGCGGCAGGGTGCTGCTCTCACAATACATACATCAGTGCCTGCAGCGCTGCAGGGGGAGATTTCTCCATCTACAGTTTAGTCTATGGCCAAGCATTAGGAGCGTGGGGTGGTCAGCGGGTGGATCGCTCCTATGCTTTGCCATATACTTTATTCACTTTTTTCTGGCAGAGATTTCTTCATCCATAACACACCAGAGATCGTTGATTCAAGGAATATCCGATCGAAACAGATATTACATTTCTCACACACACAGATTACAAGACGTTCAGATGTACATGAACTGACCGCTCCATGCTTTAGAGAGATGTACACACACACACAAGCCAATTAGGAGAGAGTAGACGGCACACACAGATTATAGGATGAGGCCGTACTACAAACATACACCCAACATTAGAGAAAGGATGAGTAGCGTCCAGTAGGGTAGGTCAGTGTAGGTCCTGCCCTAGAAGAGTCTACCTTGTCGTGGTGGGCAGGCTTGGAATCTCCTGGTCAGAAGAGTGTCAGCGAATGGGCGAGAGGATCGCTAGATCGTCACTTCTGGCCAATTGATTTCACTAAAGGACTCTTGGGGTTAATTCGAGTATATAGAGATAGAAAAGGAAACAATGTGTCCGGATCCAGAATTCTACTTTCATAAACACAATAAAAATGTTGTAGATTTATATTTGAGTTGCTTCTTCGTTTATGTAACCCTTTCATGATCGGGGGGGGGGGTCATTACCCCTTGTATGCCCAGGCCACATTTGCAAGGCTGGAAGGGGCTCTATGGTGACTTCTTCCACTTGTGGTGTGTGGGGGAGGGGAGGTGTAATAGATGTTTATGTAGTAAAGTGATTGAGAAAAAACCTGCAAGACAAAGACATGATAATGAAGAGCATCTCATTATCAATGACTTACTGGAGATCGAAGCCCCTCGCAGCCGTTCCTCGTACATCGCTCCAGGGGGCCCGACATGGCTCCTGGAACTACTTCCGTGTATTGCGGGCTCCAGAGCTGTGATTGGCCGGAGACACGACAACGTCACTCCCGCGCATGCACAAAGGGAAACTGCCGGTAACGGCACACTCACTGAAGCAGCGGCACGCACTGAAGTTCTCATGCGCCGACCACATCGGAAAATACAGGAGAGATCTCCTAAACCAGTGATGGGGAACCTCGGCACCCCATGATGCTCTTGCACTCTGCAGGGTAGTGGAGCATCCTGGGAAATTAAGGAGGTGCTGAGGTTCCCCATTAATGTCCTAAAGCATTCCGGTGTTGGAGATATCCGGGGGAGCGACAGGTAAGTCTTATTATAGACTATTGTAAGGGGTCATGTGTCCTCGCCATGCAGTGGCAGCCGGTGCTCAAAATTTTAAGGGGGGGGCGCAAACAAACGAAAAAAAAATAAACATCAATTGTCACCACTGTGCCCATCAATTGTCACCACTGTGCCATGCCATCAATTGTCACCACTGTGCCATGCCATCAATTGTCACCACTGTGCCATCAATTGTCGCCACTGTGCCCATCAATTGTCACCACTGTGCCCATCAATTGTCACCACTGTGCCATGCCATCAATTGTCACCACTGTGCCATCAATTGTCACCACTGTGCCCATCAATTGTCACCACTGTGCCATGCCATCAATTGTCACCACTGTGCCATGCCATCAATTGTCACCACTGTGCCATGCCATCAATTGTCACCACTGTGCCATTCCATCAATTGTCACCACTGTGCCATCAATTGTCACCACTGTGCCCATCAATTGCCGCCAGTTTGCCCCCAAAAACTGCCAGATTGCTGCAGCGGTGACAATACATGCAATGCACGAATCTCTATGTATTGTACACTTGAGTGACGGTGCAGGGGAGAGAGGGGGTGGCGCTCCTGCACCCACTATGGGCCTTGTATGTACTGACACACCCCTTATGTGACAAGAGGGACACACCCCTTATGTGACAGGAGGGACATGCCCCTTGTGTGACAGGAGGGACACGCCCCTTGTGTGACAGGAGGGACACGCCCCTTGTGTGACAGGAGGGACACACCCCTCTCCATGGAGACATGGGGGGTCTTCCATCCTTACCCCAAGAACAGAACATCTCATGAAATCCTGGAAGGAAACTTTCCCCTAAACTAGGAGAAGAGATGAAAGTTCTCGGGGAATACTCTCCTGTTATCCGGGATGAGGATCTGCTCTCTTCAGAGGAAGAGATTTCCTCCCCTCACAATCTATACTTTAGTATCAAGTCTTTCTCTCGTCTCCGATATTCCCCCCCCAGCCCCCCTCGTTTTACATAACTCCCGAATTTCCTTGGGCACGATCCCGCGTCACCTTCTCTCCACGGCTTTTCGGCTCTTCATTGGATGGATTGATAGCAGCGCAGCCATATCAAAGCGCCTTTCCCCATTGAAGTCAATGGAAATTAAAATAATCCATTCCGCATTGACTTCAATGGCATGCAATACCACATTTGGCCAGAGGTGGGGGGGGTGCCGAAGAGCCTCGGAAAGGCCCGAGGACAGTTCAGCTGACCTGGGTAAAACTCCATTCCCGAGGTTTACCAGGGTCAGCCAAGCTGTCCTCGGGCCGTTCGGCTCCGGTGCCCCCTCCCACCTCAGGCCAAACGTGGTACTGCACACCGCTTTGGCCTGAATCCTGCCCGCTTTGCGAGGCAACGCTCCGAGTTAGGATTTTTTAAATACACAGCGCTCGTATTGCGAAACGCTTGTTAACCGCGTCACTCGCAATCCACGGATCCCCTTTGTGTTCTCTCACTATAAATTTTAGATTGAACTGTTTTTGTTTTCTTTCTGTAAAGTGCAAACTATTGAGACCATTGAGGGAGGATTTTTTTTTTATGGCAGCAGAATAAAACAAAGCTTCCGATTTTTAGTGGATTAGATCCCTTGAAAATTCCTCTCTGGGTCCCCATTGGGGAGGTTCCCCTCACTTCCTGTGGTGTCAGTAGGAAAGGAAGTGAGCAGAATCTCTCCAATAGCTACCCAGATAGCAATACAAGAGGTGTGACAAACCTAGCCGGGACAGACTGAATGCTAGCCTCTTGCCCACCGATCATGGGCCCTGGCATTTGGGGGAACGGTGCCCTTTGTGAGATGTATGCCTGGGGACCCCTGAGGTGGTGGTACTTTGGATTCAGGTCCATGTCCCCCCAAGACACACAGACTCTGGGAACCCTGTATATGTCATATTAGAAATGGTGACCGATTCATAATGTTGGGACACATACTGTTAGGAAATGCCGATGTCACCTCCAGCCACCTGTCTGTCTGTCGTCTTCTATAATGTAAATAGGTCTAGGATAACTTCTAAGGGTTTCTCACCCATTGTTGGTTGTGCTCATTAACCCTGCAATTGTATGAAGGAGTTCTGTGTTGATATGTATAATAATGTGTATTGTAGTGAGGGAGTCACATCGGCTGCTTTAAAGGGTTAGTTAATTAGCTCATGTTAATTTATGTTTCTGGTCACAGGTGTATTGTTAGAGTAATATGAGCAGAAGGGGGGGGGAGCCTCCTCTTCTACTGTATATAAGACTTGTATTCTGCTTCTAATAAACAGTCCATGTTCAGCAATCACACGAGTCTCGTCTTGTCTTATGTCTGTGAGTGGTTGGAAGATATCTATATCCAGACTGGGAGGAAGCGGTATATGACAAAAGCACTCAAGCGGAGATGGGAGGTTTCGTTACAGGGGGCAAATCCATATTAATAGCCATGGGAGAAGGCGGGCAAATCCATATTAATGGCCACTGGGGAAGGCGGGCAAATCCATATTAATGGCCACGGGGGAAGGCGGGCAAATCCATAATAATGGCCACGGGGGAAGGCGGGCAAATCCATATTAATGGCCACGGGGGAAGGCGGGCAAATCCATAATAATGGCCACGGGGGAAGGCGGGCAAATCCATATTGATGGCCACGGGGGAAGGCGGGCAAATCCATATTAATGGCCATGGGGGAAGGCGGGCAAATCCATATTAATGGCCATGGGGGAAGGCGGGCAAATCCATATTAATGGCCACGGGGGAAGGCGGGCAAATCCATATTAATGGCCACGGGGGAAGGCGGGCAAATCCATATTGATGGCCACGGGGGAAGGCGGGCAAATCCATATTGATGGCCATGGTGGAAGGCGGGCAAATCCATATTAATGGCCATAGGCGAAGGCGGGCAAATCCATATTGATGGCCATGGGGGAAGGCGGGCAAATCCATATTGATGGCCATGGGGGAAGGCGGGCAAATCCATATTAATGGCCATGGGGAAGGCGGGCAGATCCATATTGCTACCTTTATTATACTGATTGGAAAAAGCTTTTGACCCCCCCCCCCCCAGTTCAATACCTGATCTCAAGTCCAAGCCCAATCCCAAACTTAATCTGCACCCAGTCTCAGACCTGACCCTGCACCCAAACTCAGACCTGATCCTGCACCCAGTCTCAAACCTGATCTTGCACCCAGTCTCAGACCTGATCTTGCACCCAGTGTCAGACCTGATCTTGCACCCAGTCTCAGACCTGATCCTGCACCCAGTCTCAGACCTGATCCTGCACCCAGTCTCAGACCTGATCCTGCACCCAGTCTCAGACCTGATCCTGCACCCAGTCTCAGACCTGATCCTGCACCCAATCTCAGACCTGATCCGTAGATAGTCTGTCAGGTGGACCTGAAACTCTCCAGCAGCTATGAAACACTGAAATATCACCTCAGGGTGGAGTGACCCTTCAAAAAAAGGAAATGTATTTATATTTTCTTATTACAAAAATTCATCCTGAAATTTTCCTCCCCCATTGTGGGTGGCTCCCTCCAGTGTCAAGCCTGCTGTCTCCGCTCGTAGGTTGGAGAAGCTGGAGGTCTTGGTGAGGTTGTAGCAGGAGAAGGTTCTCCCTCCGGGTTGGTGTCTGGAAGATGGCTCCTCTCTTCTATGGGTTGCCCAGTGTCCAGCCTGCTGGGTTTACCGTCTATATACCAGTCGGTCCCTAACACAACAGTAAAGTCTCTCTTCTGGGTGGACACTCATAGGTTGGAGAAGCCATAGCTCTTGGTGAGGAAGGAAGATGGCTCCTCTCTTCTATGGGATGCCCAGGGTCCAGACTGCTGGGAGCACCGTCCCTGGCACACCAGTAAAGTCCGTCCCTGGCACACCAGTAAAGTCCGTCCCTGGCACACCAGTAAAGTCCGTCCCTGGCACACCAGTAAAGTCCGTCCCTGGCACACCAGTAAAGTCTCTCTTCTGGGTGGGCACTCGTAGGTTGGAGCAGAAGCTGTAGCTCTTGGTGAGGTTGTAGCAGGAGAAGGTTCTCTCTCCATGGTAGTGTTATGAAGATGGCTCCTCTCCGCTATAGTTTGCCCAGTGTCCAGACTGATGGGTTCACCAGTATACACCAGTCCGTCCCTGGCACACCAGTAAAGTCTCTCTTCTCGGTGGACACTCGTAGGTTGGAGAAGCTGGAGGTCTTGGTGAGGTTGTAGCAGGAGAAGGTTCTCTTTGGAATGGTGACAGGAAGATGGTTGGCCCATTGTCCTGCCAGATAGGAGCACCGTGTATATACCAGTCCATCCCAGGCACACCAGTAAAGTCCATCCCTGGGACACCAGTAAAGTCTCTCTTCTGTGTGGATACTCGTAGGTCAGAGAAGCTGGAGGTCTTGGTGAGGTTGTAGCAGAGAAGCTGGAGGTCTTGGTGAGGTTGTAGCAGGAGAAAGTTCTCTCTCCATGGTAGTATCATGAAGATGGCTCCTCTCTGCTATAGTTTGCCCAGTATCCAGACTGATGGGTTCACCAGTATATCCCAGGCACACCAGTAAAGTCTTCTGTGTGGAGACTTGTAGATTGGAGCAGAAACTGTAGCTCTTGGTGTAAGTGGATCAGGTTCTCTCTCTGGAATGAATGAATGAATGAATGAAAACTTATATAGCGCGGCACATGCGAACTGAATCGCCTCTGGGCGCTTGTTGTTCCTGTCTCCTTTGATATCAAAAGAGAAAAGTCTTGACCTTTTTCCTAAATGCTAGGTGGTTCTCCTCCAACCGAATGCTGGTTGGTAAAGCGTTCCATAGTCTGGGACCCTGGATCGCAAATCTTCTTTCTCCTTTGGACTTGAAGTTGGCTTTCGGAACCTGGAGCAGGTTCTGATTCGTGGATCGCAAAACGCGATTTGGATTATGCGCTTTTATTAATTCGCATAAGTAAAGTGGGGCATTCTCATGGACACATCTATGCGTAAGACAGAGGGCTTTAAAAGCAATTCTGTCTTTAACTGGCAGCCAATGAAGGGCTCTCAGTGAAGGTGAGATTGATTCCCAGGGTTTTTTCCCAGTCACAAGTCTGGCGGCCGTATTCTGAACGACTTGCAGACGAGCGATTTGGTATTTGGGGAGACCGAGGTAAAGGGCATTTGTCATCCAGTCCTCTATCAAAGAGAGACATGTCTCTAGATTGAGGTGGTGATCCTGTCTATTGCAGATGCAGAAATACAGTTGCGTGTCATCTTCATAAGAGTGATAAAGCAGTTTTTGGCTGCTAATAATCTCAAAAAGAGGACGAAGGTAGATGTTGAATAGCACTGGCGACAGAGGCGATCCTTGAGGGACTCCGCATGTTACTGTGCGTTTTTCAGACGTAAAAGGTCCTAGCTTCACTGTTTGCGATCGGTTTTCCAAAAAAGAGGAGAACCAAGATAAATCGCCTTCTGCGACCCTGGCTACTTCAGAAAGCCGAGTCAGTAACAGATTGTGGTCTACAGTGTCGAAAGCGGCACTTAGGTCCAACAGAACTAGAAGACAAGATTCTCCTTCGTCTGCGGCCTTGAGAACATCGTCCCATACATTCAGTAATGCTGTTTCCGTCCCATGTCCGGGACGGAAGCCTGATTGCAATGGGTCAAGTAGCTTGTAGGTATCTAGATGCAGTTGCAACTGTTGTACCACTACTTTTTCCATTATCTTAGAGAATACGTTGAGGCTTGTTATGGGACGGCGGTGGAGTGGGTCCTTGGGGTCCAGGGAGGGTTTCTTCAGGAGGGGTTGGATTACACCCTCTTTCAACTGTGAGGGCACTATGCCCTCCAAGAAAGACTGGTTGATAAGCTGCGTGATGGGAGGAGCCAGGATGTCGGCGCATTCCTTCAGCAGTTTTGTGGGGATAATGTCATTTGGCGCTGCGCCATTGCGCAGAGTACAAATGACATTCTTAGTGGACTCGATGGAGATGGGTTCCAGGGTGAACTTACCTGATATCGGAGAATTACTATGGGTGCTGTGTGAGAGGCTACAGGGGGGGCTGAGGGGAGAAACATTTTGCTGAATGCTTTCACGGATTGCCTCGATTTTATTAACGAAATAATCCGATAGCTCATTGGAAAATTCTTGTGTGTCCGAACTGGGGGCTTCAATGCATCCTGGATTCATGGTCTGGGTGACCATCTTGAAGAGTTCGCGGGGGCGGTTTTGGGCACCGTTGATAGCCTCCGAAAAATAATTCTTCCTGGCTTGGAAAATTCCTTTGTGGTATTTTCTTGTGGTCGCCTTGTAGATGGATAGGTTTAGCTCAGAAGAACATCTTTTCCAGGCAGATTCTGCCCTTCTGCGTTCTTGCTTCAGTAACGACAGCTGGTTGTTAAACCAGCTGCGGTTGTTTTTCCGAATGCGGGTTATTCGTTTCGGCGCTACCAAGTCGGCTGACTGTAGCATGGCCGAGTTTATGGCTTTCAATGTTTCAACGGCCGTTTGCTGCGGCTGGGTTGTTTCTATTTTTTTCCTTAAAGTCGTTTTGAAGAGTTCCGAGTGGAGCTTCTTCTGACATCTAGTCCAGTGTGTTGCCACTGGATTCGATGTTTTTGTTGCGGGGGGGATGGTGGAGAATGATGCTGTTACGCCGGGCTGGCCAATCACACCCTTTCATACTCTGGACACTCAAGCGTCTCCTGCACAGTGTGGGTAGACTGATGGGCCAGGAGGTGTCTGTGCTGCTTGAAGCCCCGCCCACACTCCGCACACTGGAAATTCCTTCCGTCTCTCCGGTGCTCCTTTTCGTGTCTGATGTACTGGGACTTCTGGGAAAAGCACTCCCTACACTCGGAGCAGGAGAACTGCTTGTCCGGGGCGGCATGACTGGCCTGGTGGCGGATGAGCTGGGTGTAGTGGACAAAGAGCTCCCCGCAGTCGGGACAGGAGTAGGGCTTCTCCCCAGTGTGGACTCGCTGGTGTTTGATGAGGTTGGAGCTGGTGCTGAAGTATTTGCCGCAGTCGGAGCAGTAGAAGGGCTTCTCACCGGTGTGTACTCTCTGGTGGATGGTGAGTGTGGTCTTTCGATTAAAGCTTTTTCCGCACTCTGTGCAGGCATAGGGCTTCTCGCCGGTGTGGCTCATTTGGTGAATGGCCAGGTGGACGTACTGGTTAAAGCATTTGCCACAGTCGGCGCAGGCGAAAGGTTTCTCGCCCGTGTGGGTCCTCTCGTGGATGAGGAGCTGTGACTGGTACGAGAAGCTCTTCCCGCAATGCGAACATACATGTGGCTTCTTGCTCTTGTGGACAGTGTGGTGGTCGTCCAGATCTTGCTTATTGGTAAAGCGATCACCACACTCGTGGCACCTAAAGGTCAGCCCTTCCATGTGAGACTGAGCCCTGAAGTTTGGGTCACATGGAGTGTTACGGCTGATAAGACGTTCACCAACCTCCCTCGTCCTGAGGAAAGGAGCATACACGCCCAAAGGGGGAGCTGAGGGATAGGAGTCTATGGTGTCCTCTTCACATGAATCTGTGCCCTCATTAGAAGTGTTATGGTTGACAATCCGCCCTCTCACCTCCCCTGGTTTTGGGAAACGTGAATACGCTCCATGAGGTGGGGCTGAGGGACGACAGGAGTCCATGGTGTCTTCTTCACATGAATCTCTCTCATTAGGAGGGTTTCGGTTGACGAGTTCACCAACCTCCCTCGTCCTGGGGTAAGGTGCATACACGCCACAAGGGGGCGCTGAGGGACGACAGGAGTCCATGGTGTCTTCTTCACATGAATCTCTCTCATTAGGAGGGTTTCGGTTGACGAGTTCACCAACCTCCCTCGTCCTGGGGTAAGGCGCATACACGCCACAAGGGGGAGCTGAGGGATGACACAAGTCCATGGTGTCTTCTTCACATGAATCTCTCTCATTAGGAGGGTTTCGGTTGATGAGTTCACCAACCTCCCTCGTCCTGGGGTAAGGTGCATACACGCCACAAGGGGGCGCTGAGGGACGACAGGAGTCCATGGTGTCTTCTCCACATGAGTCGGTCTCCTCATTAGACGGGCGTTGTTCCGACGTGTAAATCTCATCCTCCTCACTGGAGAAGAACTCCTCCTTGACGATAATCAGAGTATACAGAATAGGATCTAAGGGTAGGGAGCCATCTGCTGCATCCTGCACAATGTCCTCCTCTTCCTTCACAGTCACTAAAGAATATTCCTCGGACAGAAACACGTCGCTCTGTGGGAGATTTTCCTCCTCAGCTGACCGGGGTTCCTCTTTAATACAGGAAGGTGAAAACTGAGGGCAGTAATTTGGCAGGCGAGCTTCAGTGAAAGTGGGATGACCTAATTGAGGTTCCTCAAGATACATATGTTCTGAATGAGTTGAGGGGGGCTGGGTGGCGCCATCTTGGAAATGACCTTTACATGGCACTTGAGTAGGTAGGTAAGTTGTAGGCTCAGTATGTGCTGGGGGGTCGTTGTCCTCTTTGATCACAGTCGGTGGATTTATTGTCTGAGCTGCAGAGAAGAAGTCGGAGTCTCTTGGAGTCTCTACATCACAGCGCCGGGGTTTCTCTTTTATTGGAAGACTCTTCTCCAGAGGGGGAACATTCTGGATTTCTGTGGAAAGAAAGCAGGCCTCATTAGGGGGTCTCACCAGCGTACAGTGGGGACAAAATGGCGTTGAGATGTAATGTAATGCTTCATCCCATCTCCCCCATCCCCCCCCCCTGTTGTGTTTGTGTTGGGTCATGGTACGTAGTCTGGAGACACATTCTAGCGGGGGATGTGTAAGGAGGGGCTGCCTGCTTATCATAATCCCTTTATGTGTTTCAACTGTAGTTGTTTAAATATACATGCGCAAGCTCCCATTGGTTCTTCCTCGTCCCCTCCCCCCTCTATGATAGGGCTAAGGGGAGTGTCCCTGTGTTTAAAAATGAATGTTTGGTACCTAATAAACAGTTTATGTTCTGCATGTTTAACCCTCAACACCTGTATGTAATACAGTCGCCCAGGGTCATAGTGTCGCCCAGGGTTAGTTCTCCTGCACCCCGCTCTAAAGAGCCGACTGGGACGGACTGACGCTGGTTGAGTCCCGTCCTGGGATTGGAGAGAGGAGTTTGCAGAGTGGGGATATGTCCGCCGGGAAAGGGCCCCTGTGCGATGCACAGAACGATCGTCTGGGGGGATATGTTCGCTCTGCAAGGACATTATCGGTTATGGGGGGATGGGCGCCCTTGGCTCTGCTGTGTCTGATCAGCATGGTCAGGATTCGTAGCGTACACCGGCAGATAGCCTCCCATCCACAAGGAACGGTAGTATAATCCGGGTATGCGTTGTTCTCTGGAACAATGCAGAATAAGGATTTCTATCAGCGGTAAAACGGGAGCCTTGGGTTGTTATGATCAGAGATGGCATCCATGTTTGTTTATCTTCCATTCACCCAGTCTCTCCCCGGACACACCCATCAGTATCCTTTAGCTGTATTGAACTCATCCTGTTGGAAGGATCTCCTTATTTGGTGATATCCTGTGAGGTCACATCCTGTGTTACATCCTGTTGGAAGGCATATCCTTATTTGGTCATTTCCTGTGTGGAGGTCACTTACCATGAAGGAAGTGATTGGCTGCTGGAGCCATCACTTCCTGTTGGTCATTTCTTTTGTGATTTACGAAGAAAAGGCCGAGCTGGCAAGGGTCATTTAGAGATCGTGACGGAGCTGGGAACTTAAGGATGGTCATGTCTGTTTACTTGGATGAGGGGGGGGGGGGGTTTAGATGAAATGTGTGCTCTGCTGACAACCAAATTTCCCTGACAACGGCAGACAGAGTCCTGGGTTTGTCACAATCCTATCTACAGAAACCATGAGAGCCGTCTAAAGTACGGATCCATCACAGATATCAGATGGTAAAATGAAGGGCGGGTGCTGAGGCAGAATTGACGAGATGTATATGGACCCCCTCCAATGATGGGGCTCAGGGGTCTCCAGTGAAGGTCCCGGTGATCCTCCATCATACAAAGACATGGGAGACAATTGTGTTCTTCCAACCTTGTGGTAACAGTTTGGTAAAGACCCTTTTCTGTTCCACCATGACTGAGCCCCCCCGTATACAAAACATGACTGAGACCCCCCTGCACAAAACATGACTGAGCCCCCCGTGTACAAAACATGACTGAGCCCCCAACCAAACCCCCCCCCCCCGTGTACAAAACATGACTGTGCCCCCCCTGCACAAAACATGACTGAGCCCCCCGTGTACAAAACATGACTGAGCCCCCCCCTTGTACAAAGCAAGCTACATAAAGACATGGTGTGCCCAGTTTGGTGTGGAGGAACTTCAATGTCCTGTACAGAGCCCGGACCTCATCCCTACCAATTACCCAACCTCATCCCTAATGATCACCCGACATCTCCCCTACTGATCACCCGACCTCCTCCCTACTGGTCACCTGACCTCCTGATCACCTGACCTCCTCCCTACCGGTCACCTGCCCTCCTGATCACCTGACCTCCTCCCTACCGATCACCCGACCTCATCCCTACCGATCACCTTACTGATCACCCGACATCTCCCCTACTGATCACCCGACCTCCTCCCTACTGGTCACCTGACCTCCTGATCACCTGACCTCCTCCCTACTGGTCACCTGACCTCCTGATCACCTGACCTCCTTCCTACCGATCACCCAACCTCATCTCTACCGATCACCCGACCTCATCTCTACCGATCACCCGACCTCATCCCTACCAATTACCCAACCTCCTCCCTACTGATCACCTTTGGAATAAATTGGAATGTTGACTGCAGGCCAGGATTTTTTTTTTGGTGCCCAATGTGGGGACCAGTCTTCTCATTCAACATCAGTATCTGACCTAAAAAATGGGCACAAACGTGGGGCGTGGCCAAGACATAAGACACGTTCTACTAGAGCTCAGGGACCTCCGTGATTCCCCCCGACTAGCTGGGACTGATAGAAACCCTACCCTGCGGCATGAACTGCGGCCGCAACTATAAGACCAGAGCCGCCGTAAAGACCTCATCTAGAAGCTCACCGTTGGGAGCCATCCATCGGTACTTCTCCTCGCCTGCACGTGTGTCTCTGAGTGCAGGGAGGCCGGCACGGCGTGGCTCTAGGTGCGAGGTCAGGCTTTCCTCGGCTGTCCTCCGGGTCAAGCTGCAAGGTGGCGGTAACGGCATCCTTGCAGGCTGGGATAAGGGCAAACGTGGACTCCCCGAAAACGAATACCACATCAAGTATTGAAATAGGAGACATTAAAGCCATGCTGGAGGAGCTCCCCACGAGACAGGATATCGCGGCGCTACCTACTCGCCAAGACATTGAGGAAATAATCCTCTGGGTGGAAGAGGCTCACCGCCAGGACCTCTAAGGGGTAAGGTCTGACATAAACACCTTGTCGGAGAGGGTGACAGAGGGAGAAATCTCTATAGTGTCCCTAGAACAGCGAGTGGGAACGATTGAGAAAGCACAGGATTAACCAATCAGATGCTGCAATCGATTTGCAATTAGAGGTTGTGACGAGACCCTTGCTCGCCCAGATCCTGCTCTCCCGACACTCCTCTGCTTCTATTCGATCAGCTTGCAACATCTGATGGTCCAGTCATCCAAGATTCCGGGATCCAACCTACAGCTATGTGCCGATTGGATCCATGAAGAACACACACCAAACGAGTTGTATGTGTGCTCAACCAGAACTCAACTTTATTGAAACACTCTGCTAGTTATATACAGGTTACAGCTTTCCTCAATAAAAGAACAATGAAATCTCCACCCCCTTTTTCACACACTGGGGTTTCCATACAGAGACATCTCGGTGCCGATGCACTCAGCATGACTTTACTACTTTAGAGAGGATGACATTCCTGTAGACAATGACATCAGTGAAGTTAACAGAATATGTTTCTAGCCGGCTTGTCTCCGCATAGAGAGGAGGTCATTACTACATCTGAGAGATCACACTTTTTTTTAGATAATGACATGCTAATCCAATACTCCTGATAATCAAAAGGCTCAAAACAGTGTTATCACACAATAGAAATGTCTAAGAGCCAACTTGAATTAACACCTCTACACACTGGACAATGAATGTCTTTCACAAGACACTTAGCCTTTCAATAGTCCTCAAAAGTCTAATTCAATTCAATCCCTATCTACAGTAGACAGACACCTCATAATGTCCAAAGGCATCCTGCCATATGTCATATACATAATGTCCCATCTTATGTAATACATGAAGTATGATTTCACGATCCATGACATTACTCCCCCTGGGAAATAGTCCAATAGCCGAAGTGGGACCCACACGGGTCAACTCGAGGATGTTGGACAAGTTGTCTTAAGGTTCCAGGACCCTCTACCAGGATACCCCATCCGCCTTCCTGCTTTGAGGCCCTGGCCCATAATCGGATGGCAAGAGGCTCGCATTCAGTCCTCTCCAAAAGCCCCTGTCCCGGCTAGGCCTGTCACACATCTCCCCTTTTGGCAGGAGACTAACACAGTAGGAGCCACCAGGCAGGTTGACTCTGAATTTAGTCAGTAGCTCCAGTCCCCCAATGCCGGTATCCATACAGTACCCCAAATAAATTCTCCCAAACAGAGCATTACTCACCCCGCCAACCTCTGCCTCCCTCAGAGAATACGCCTGCCGCTGGGGAGAAGCCTGGACTGGCCATTCTCCCTGGAGTCCTTTCAGCCGCTGGAGAGAAAACAGGGTGGCTGGGCTCAGTTCATCATGCTGTTGGGGATCTGGGCCAACTGGCCACCATTCCTGGGGTATACCAGTGGAGACTGAAGTCCCCTCCACTGGTGCTAGGTGAAAATCCCCTGGTGCTTGCAAAGCAAAGCCGACATCCTCCTGTCTCAGTGCTGCACCATTTTCTGGAGGTTGTGTCAGTGAAGATCGAAGTTCCATCCACTACCACAGGTACCCCCTCTTCTGTTGGGTTGCTGTGAGTGGAGATCACAGTCCTATCCACCGATATCCGCTCAAGCTGTAGTGGGGGTGCAGCTGCCAGTAGCATCCTCTGAACAGTCCATACATTCTGTAATCTGCGGCTGGGGCGTGATCGCCACCTTCTCACCCTGAGCTTCTGGAACTACCACAGGGGTGGGGCAGAGGTCTTGAACCCTCTGTCCGGTGACCAGCGCTTCAGCTGGGGAAGTTCCTTGTAATTCCACAAATACTGCTCTTGGTGCTGGGCAGAGCACAGTGAAGTTTGGCCCTGATCCCAGCTCTTCTACTGGAGGCTCATCAGGTTGTTCTTCCTCAGCAGAAAAATCTATTAAATCCCCTGCAGAAACCGGATCATCAAGGTCAGTCAGCACTTGCTGCATCCGCCATAAGACCTCCGGGTCCATAGCTGCAGGGGCAGGTTGGCAAAGCACACTGTTACCCTGCCACATGGACGATTCTTCAGCCAGGATTTCGGCCAGAATTTCAGTGTTGTCAGCTGCTATTTCTTCATAGTCCCAGGCAAAGGGAACATCACCCTGCTGCTGAGCAGAGTCTAGCAGCTGTTTGTAGGCAAATTCCAGCTCACGTTGCCGCTCTCGTTCTCTCTCTTGTCGCTCTCGTTCTCTCTCTTGGCGCTTTGGTTCTTTCTGTTGTCGCTCATCCTGCAGCTGGATGTCTCTAATGGCCTCCTGTCTGGCGGTCTCTGATGGGTTAGCACCATATAATGTCAACCGCTGTTGAACTCGCTGCTGGAACAAGTCTTCAACTGACCGGGGTCCTGCATCACCATCCCTCTGATCCATCTCGGCTAGCGCAATGATCAGGGTGGTCTTGTTCTTCCCACCGGTCCCTCCACAGCTCTCAAGCAAGTCTTTTAGGATGGTTCTCCTGCAGGCTGCATAGCTGGTCATTCATGGTGGTGGTTTGGAGTTGTCCCAGTAACTGGAGAGCAAATCCCACCGCTGCCAACCAATGTGACGAGACCCTTGCTCGCCCAGATCCTGCTCTCCCGACACTCCTCTGCTTCTATTCGATCAGCTTGCAACATCTGATGGTCCAGTCATCCAAGATTCCGGGATCCAACCTACAGCTATGTGCCGATTGGATCCATGAAGAACACACACCAAACGAGTTGTATGTGTGCTTAACCAGAACTCCACTTTATTGAAACACTCTGCTAGTTATATACAGGTTACAGCTTTCCTCAATAAAAGAACAATGAAATCTCCACCCCCTTTTTCACACACTGGGGTTTCCATACAGAGACATCTCGGTGCCGATGCACTCAGCATGACTTTACTACTTTAGAGAGGATGACATTCCTGTAGACAATGACATCAGTGAAGTTAACAGAATATGTTTCTAGCCGGCTTGTCTCCGCATAGAGAGGAGGTCATTACTACATCTGAGAGATCACACTTTTTTTTAGATAATGACATGCTAATCCAATACTCCTGATAATCAAAAGGCTCAAAACAGTGTTATCACACAATATAAATGTCTAAGAGCCAACTTGAATTAACACCTCTACACACTGGACAATGAATGTCTTTCACAAGACACTTAGCCTTTCAATAGTCCTCAAAAGTCTAATTCAATTCAATCCCTATCTACAGTAGACAGACACCTCATAATGTCCAAAGGCATCCTGCCATATGTCATATACATAATGTCTCATCTTATGTAATACATGAAGTATGATTTCACGATCCATGACAGAGGTCCTCGAGGATCGAAGCTGTCGGAACAATCTGCAGCTCCCGGAAGCGACGGATATTATAGAGAGGGCAGTCTTTCAGATAATCTTAAAGCTCCCTTAGGTGACGATCGAAGTGGATAGGGTGCATAGAGCCCGGACCCTAAACCCCAAAATTTGGAGAGCCCCCGGGACGTAATCTGCCGTTGACACAGATATCAACAAAAGGAACAGATACTGAGGGCGGCATGGGATCTGGGGGAGCCCATAGAAAAATCCTATCGGACCTATCCCGGGGCCACACTCCAGCGTAGAGCATGCGTATGACCAAATTTTAGATATAGCCAAAGAACAAGGGTGCCCATATAGAGACGATCGCGTGGATCCCCGTAGCCCCCTCTATAAACCCCTCGTGTCACCCGACAAATAAGAAGCCAATCGCACCCAGTATGGCTAATCGATCCGATCTCCGGCTCTCTCTATTCTAACGTATCACACGTCAGGAAACCTCATCGTTTACGAAGAAGACTTCTCTTACCAAGTGATGGAGACGGAGGACGCTCTTCAGGGGCGGCGACTTTCCTCGCCAGGTTCTTCTGCTCTTCGATGTGCCGACACACCTGAGAGGAGACACAGACACCTTATAGGAACCCGACACACAACCATACCGTCACCTTCCAGACACACCCCTTGTCTGTTACTGGATCATGTCCCAGAATCCTCCTCACCTCTCCTGTCAGCAGCTCCGTGATCTGGTTGGCCAGTTCCTGAACCTCCTGCTTGAGTCTTGTGGCCGAAGGTCGGGAAACCTCCAGAGAACTTTTCTTCACAACAACATAATCCTACAAAAGAAAAGCCGAGGATGAACACGGGCCTGAGGCGGCAAACCCTCCTCCCAAACACAGCGCCACTGAGTCTCCGACTTCATTTCCTGCCAGGTCTGTGTGATGTCATGTGACCTCCCAGAATCCTCCTCACCTCTCCGGTCAGGTCTGTATTATTAATAGAGATAAGAGTGATGTCATGTGACCTCCCAGAATCCTCCTCACCTCTCCGGTCAGGTCTGTATTATTAATAGAGAAAAGAGTGATGTCATGTGACCTCCCAGAATCCCCCTCACCTCTCCGATCAGGTCTGTGTATTATTAATAGAGATAAGAGTGATGTCATGTGACCTCCCAGAATCCCCCTCACCTCTCCGGTCAGGTCTGTATTATTAATAGAGATAAGAGTGATGTCATGTGACCTCCCAGAATCCCCCTCACCTCTCCGGTCAGGTCTGGTATTATTAATAGAGATAAGAGTGATGTCAGGACCTCCCAGAATCCTCCTCACCTCTCCGTGTCTGTGTATTATTAATAGAGATAAGAGTGATGTCATGTGACCTCCCAGAATCCCCCTCACCTCTCCGGTCAGGTCTGTATTATTAATAGAGATAAGAGTGATGTCATGTGACCTAGAATTATTCCGGTCAATATTATTAATAGAGATAAGAGTGATGTCATGTGACCTCCCAGAATCCTCCTCACCTCTCCGGTCAGGTCTGTGTATTATTAATAGAGATAAGAGTGATGTCATGTGACCTCCCAGAATCCCCCTCACCTCTCCGGTCAGGTCTGTATTATTAATAGAGATAAGAGTGATGTCATGTGACCTCCCAGAATCCTCCTCACCTCTCCGGTCAGGTCTGTATTATTAATAGAGATAAGAGTGATGTCATGTGACCTCCCAGAATCCTCCTCACCTCTCCGTCAGGTCTGTATTATTAATAGTATTATTAATAGAGATAAGAGTGATGTCATGTGACCTCCCAGAATCCTCCTCACCTCTCCGGTCAGGTCTGTGTATTATTAATAGAGATAAGAGTGATGTCATGTGACCTCCCAGAATCCCCCTCACCTCTCCGGTCAGGTCTGTATTATTAATAGAGATAAGAGTGATGTCATGTGACCTCCCAGAATCCTCCTCACCTCTCCGGTCAGGTCTGTGTATTATTAATAGAGATAAGAGTGATGTCATGTGACCTCCCAGAATCCTCCCTCACTGTGTATTATTAATAGAGATAAGAGTGATGTCTCTCCGGTCAGGTCTGTATTATTAATAGAGATAAGAGTGATGTCATGTGACCTCCCAGAATCCTCCTCACCTCTCCGGTCAGGTCTGTGTATTATTAATAGAGATAAGAGTGATGTCATGTGACCTCCCAGAATCCTCCTCACCTCTCCGGTCAGGTCTGTGTATTATTAATAGAGATAAGAGTGATGTCATGTGACCTCCCAGAATCCCCCTCACCTCTCCGGTCAGGTCTGTATTATTAATAGAGATAAGAGTGATGTCATGTGACCTCCCAGAATCCTCCTCACCTCTCCGGTCAGGTCTGTGTATTATTAATAGAGATAAGAGTGATGTCATGTGACCTCCCAGAATCCTCCTCACCTCTCCGGTCAGGTCTGTGTATTATTAATAGAGATAAGAGTGATGTCATGTGACCTCCCAGAATCCCCCTCACCTCTCCGGTCAGGTCTGTATTATTAATAGAGATAAGAGTGATGTCATGTGACCTCCCAGAATCCTCCTCACCTCTCCGGTCAGGTCTGTATTATTAATAGTATTATTAATAGAGATAAGAGTGATGTCATGTGACCTCCCAGAATCCTCCTCACCTCTCCGGTCAGGTCTGTGTATTATTAATAGAGATAAGAGTGATGTCATGTGACCTCCCAGAATCCTCCCTCACTGTGTATTATTAATAGAGATAAGAGTGATGTCTCTCCGGTCAGGTCTGTATTATTAATAGAGATAAGAGTGATGTCATGTGACCTCCCAGAATCCTCCCTCACTGTATTATTAATAGAGATAAGAGTGATGTCTCTCCGAATCCTCCTCACCTCTCCGTCAGGTCTGTGTATTATTAATAGAGATAAGAGTGATGTCATGTGACCTCCCAGAATCCCCCTCACCTCTCCGGTCAGGTCTGTATTATTAATAGAGATAAGAGTGATGTCATGTGACCTCCCAGAATCCTCCTCACCTCTCCGGTCAGGTCTGTGTATTATTAATAGAGATAAGAGTGATGTCATGTGACCTCCCAGAATCCTCCTCACCTCTCCGGTCAGGTCTGTATTATTAATAGAGATAAGAGTGATGTCATGTGACCTCCCAGAATCCCCCTCACCTCTCCGGTCAGGTCTGTATTATTAATAGAGATAAGAGTGATGTCATGTGACCTCCCAGAATCCTCCTCACCTCTCCGGTCAGGTCTGTGTATTATTAATAGAGATAAGAGTGATGTCATGTGACCTCCCAGAATCCTCCTCACCTCTCCGGTCAGGTCTGTGTATTATTAATAGAGATAAGAGTGATGTCATGTGACCTCCCAGAATCCCCCTCACCTCTCCGGTCAGGTCTGTATTATTAATAGAGATAAGAGTGATGTCATGTGACCTCCCAGAATCCCCCTCACCTCTCCGGTCAGGTCTGTATTATTAATAGAGATAAGAGTGATGTCATGTGACCTCCCAGAATCCCCCTCACCTCTCCGGTCAGGTCTGTATTATTAATAGAGATAAGAGTGATGTCATGTGACCTCCCAGAATCCCCCTCACCTCTCCGGTCAGGTCTGTATTATTAATAGAGATAAGAGTGATGTCATGTGACCTCCCAGAATCCTCCTCACCTCTCCGGTCAGGTCTGTATTATTAATAGAGATAAGAGTGATGTCATGTGACCTCCCAGAATCCTCCTCACCTCTCCGGTCAGGTCTGTGTATTATTAATAGAGATAAGAGTGATGTCATGTGACCTCCCAGAATCCCCCTCACCTCTCCGGTCAGGTCTGTGTATTATTAATAGAGATAAGAGTGATGTCATGTGACCTCCCAGAATCCCCCTCACCTCTCCGGTCAGGTCTGTATTATTAATAGAGATAAGAGTGATGTCATGTGACCTCCCAGAATCCTCCTCACCTCTCCGGTCAGGTCTGTGTATTATTAATAGAGATAAGAGTGATGTCATGTGACCTCCCAGAATCCTCCTCACCTCTCCGGTCAGGTCTGTGTATTATTAATAGAGATAAGAGTGATGTCATGTGACCTCCCAGAATCCTCCTCACCTCTCCGGTCAGGTCTGTATTATTAATAGAGATAAGAGTGATGTCATGTGACCTCCCAGAATCCCCCTCACTGTGTATTATTAATAGAGATAAGAGTGATGTCTCTCCGAATCCTCCTCACCTCTCCGTCAGGTCTGTGTATTATTAATAGAGATAAGAGTGATGTCATGTGACCTCCCAGAATCCCCCTCACCTCTCCGGTCAGGTCTGTGTATTATTAATAGAGATAAGAGTGATGTCATGTGACCTCCCAGAATCCCCCTCACCTCTCCGGTCAGGTCTGTATTATTAATAGAGATAAGAGTGATGTCATGTGACCTCCCAGAATCCTCCCTCACTGTATTATTAATAGAGATAAGAGTGATGTCTCTCCGAATCCCCCTCACCTCTCCGTCAGGTCTGTATTATTAATAGAGATAAGAGTGATGTCATGTGACCTCCCAGAATCCTCCTCACCTCTCCGGTCAGGTCTGTGTATTATTAATAGAGATAAGAGTGATGTCATGTGACCTCCCAGAATCCTCCTCACCTCTCCGGTCAGGTCTGTATTATTAATAGAGATAAGAGTGATGTCATGTGACCTCCCAGAATCCTCCCTCACCTCTCCGGTCAGGTCTGTGTATTATTAATAGAGATAAGAGTGATGTCATGTGACCTCCCAGAATCCTCCTCACCTCTCCGGTCAGGTCTGTATTATTAATAGTATTATTAATAGAGATAAGAGTGATGTCATGTGACCTCCCAGAATCCCCCTCACCTCTCCGGTCAGGTCTGTATTATTAATAGAGATAAGAGTGATGTCATGTGACCTCCCAGAATCCTCCTCACCTCTCCGGTCAGGTCTGTGTATTATTAATAGAGATAAGAGTGATGTCATGTGACCTCCCAGAATCCTCCTCTCCGGTCACTGTATTATTAATAGAGATAAGAGTGATGTCTCTCCGAATCCTCCTCACCTCTCCGTCAGGTCTGTATTATTAATAGAGATAAGAGTGATGTCATGTGACCTCCCAGAATCCCCCTCACCTCTCCGGTCAGGTCTGTGTATTATTAATAGAGATAAGAGTGATGTCATGTGACCTCCCAGAATCCCCCTCACCTCTCCGGTCAGGTCTGTGTATTATTAATAGAGATAAGAGTGATGTCATGTGACCTCCCAGAATCCCCCTCACCTCTCCGGTCAGGTCTGTATTATTAATAGAGATAAGAGTGATGTCATGTGACCTCCCAGAATCCCCCTCACCTCTCCGGTCAGGTCTGTATTATTAATAGAGATAAGAGTGATGTCATGTGACCTCCCAGAATCCCCCTCACCTCTCCGGTCAGGTCTCTGTATTATTAATAGAGATAAGAGTGATGTCATGTGACCTCCCAGAATCCCCCTCACCTCTCCGGTCAGGTCTGTATTATTAATAGAGATAATAGTGATGTCATGTGACCTCCCAGAATCCCCCTCACCTCTCCGGTCAGCAGGTAGAGGATCTCCAGGGTGAGGTTCAGTATGGTGTCTGCGATTTCTCTCCTCTCCATCATGGGGGTGTCAGTAGAGACGTTCCATGATGGTGACGGTTTTGGTGAGGCTCTGTTGATCCTTTATCCCATAGTCGGTCCCGGATCTGAGGGACGGAGGAGGTGGAACTCTCTGGGACGTTTTCCAGTCATCTGGCTTTAAAAACAAACAAAACACGAGAGGGAAATTCAATAAAGAGAACCTGTCACCACCACTCGCTGTACACGCTGCTCCAGCTCTCCCGGCATCGGAGCTCCCTCTCCATCCCGTGATACCAGCCAATCAACTCTCCCCAGAAGTCCACCTTCCCCGAACCTCCTCCTCTCCCTGGATCTCCACCTCTCCCCGGACCTCCACCTCTCCCTGGACCTCCACCTCTCCCCGGACCTCCACCTCTCCCTGGACCTCCACCTCTCCCCAGACCGCCACCTCTCCCCAGACCGCCACCTCTCCCCAGACCGCCACCTCTCCCCGAACCGCCACCTCTCCCCGGATCGCCACCTCTCCCCGGACCTCCAACTCTCCCCGGACCTCCAACTCTCCCTGGACCTCCAACTCTCCCTGGACCTTCACCTCTCCCCGCACCTCCTCCTCTCCCCGGACCCCCAACTCTCCCCGGACCGCCACCTCTCCCCGGACCTCCAACTCTCCCTGGACCTCCAACTCTCCCTGGACCTTCACCTATACCCGCACCTCCTCCTCTCCCCGGACCGCCACCTCTCCCCGGACCTCCAACTCTCCCTGGACCTTCACCTCTCCCCGCACCTCCTCCTCTCCCCGGACCTCCTCTTCTCCCTGCACCTCCTCCTCTCCCCGGACCTCCACCTCTCCCCGGGCCTCCTCCTCTCCCCGGACCTTCTCCTCTCCCTGGACCTCCACCTCTATCTGCACCTCCAACTCTCCCTGGACCCTCAACTCTCCCCAGAAGTCCACCTTCCCTGGACCTCAACCTCTCCTTAGACCTCCACCTCTAACGGTAAGGGCTCTTGCATCCTTCACTCTTAGGACCTTCCTGCTCTTTGTCCTCTGACCCTCCTGCTGCCTGTATGCATTCTAAGGTGGAAGCCCAGGACCTGTCCTCTCTACTTCCCTGGATCCTGGAGTCTCCTGTGCCCTGTGTCCTCCCTTCTTGTAACCCCGGACAGTCCCCACTGTTTGCCTTGCTGCCCCTGGACTCCCCGTTGGCTGTTCCATATTTCCGCTCAGGACTTGCTGTCCTGTGACCCAGCCGTGTGTCCTGCGGATTCCCCCCTTTGTTGCTGTCTCATATTTCCCTTCTGTGATCCTGAGATGCCTCACTGATCGCACTGCCATTGTACGGGAACACCCCAATGGACGCCCCGCGCCATCCACCTCTGTGTGTGGTCTGCACCCCGCGCCCATCACATGACCCGCAGTGGGGGGATGGGGGGGTCATTCTCTGTAATTGGGGGACACAGTCATGCATCACCTTCCCTGAGACCTCCTCTGTGTACTGCGCTATGGACTATGTCAGCACTATATACATCTCTATGGCTATATTACTGATAATATGTACAATGATCACCTCACTGGTGTCCCTCTGAGTCCCAGAAGTGGGGAAACGGACAAAGAATGAAGATATACAAGGAGCCCATCCCCCCCTGCACCCCATCACAGGACCACTGACCTGCACCACAGTCCTACAGGAACTAGCATGCCCTAAGACCGCCACTTCCGGGTTGTGCGTTTCACTCATTGGCTTGTGTGCGTTCCAAGCTGACGCTTCCGGTTTGTGCGGTCCAAACGTTCCCCACTGTGCGTTCCAGGCCGACACTTCCGGTTTGTGCTTTTTCACTCCTTGTCTAGTGTGCGTTCCAGGCTACTTCCGGTTTTGTGCGTTCCACCCGGGTTTCTCCGTCGCTAGTCCTCCTGACCGATGTTTTCCGGGGGGGGGGGGTGAACCTATAGTGACGAGGGATGTTTCCATATCATTGGTGCGGTCCAGGCCGACACTTCCGGTTTGCGCTTTTTACTCCTTGTCTAGTTTGCGTTCCAGGCCAACACTTCCTTCCGGTCTGTGCGTTCCAATCGTTTCTTTATGTGCGATTCACGCAGGTGGCACTTCCGGGATGTGCGTTCCACCCTGGTTTCTTTGTCTCTAATCCTCCTGGCCGATGTTCTGGGGGGGGCGGGGTCACCTATAGTGATGAGGGAGGTTCTGAGGGCGGGGACTGAGAATACAATCCCCCCGGGGGTGGGGCCACACCACCATTCATACGGTGCGATGACATCATCACCTCGCGCCGTGACCCCGCCCCCATCACTGAGACAGGTCCTCTTTATGTGTCACCAATCCTGAGGCCAGACTCACCGGAGACCCTGGAATATGGAGGCCAGACTCACCGGAGACCCCGGAATATGGAGGCCAGACTCACCGGAGACCTCGGAATTTGGAGGCCAGACTCTCCGGAGACCCCGGAATATGGAGGACAGACTCACCGGAGACCCCGGAATATGGAGGCCAGACTCACCGGAGACCCTGGAATATGGAGGCCAGACTCACCGGAGACCCTGGAATATGGAGGCCAGACTCACCGGAGACCCTGGAATATGGAGGCCAGACTCAGCGGAGACCCCGGAATATGGAGGCCAGACTCACCGGAGACCCCGGAATATGGAGGCCAGACTCACCGGAGACCCCGGAATATGGAGGCCAGACTCACCGGAGACCCCGGAATATGGAGGCCAGACTCACCGGAGACCCCGGAATATGGAGGACAGACTCACCGGAGACCCCGGAATTTGGAGGCCAGACTCTCCGGAGACCCCGGAATATGGAGGACAGACTCACCGGAGACCCCGGAATATGGAGGCCAGACTCACCGGAGACCCCGGAATATGGAGGCCAGACTCACCGGAGACCCTGGAATATGGAGGCCAGACTCACCGGAGACCCTGGAATATGGAGGCCAGACTCACCGGAGACCCTGGAATATGGAGGCCAGACTCAGCGGAGACCCCGGAATATGGAGGCCAGACTCACCGGAGACCCCGGAATATGGAGGCCAGACTCACCGGAGACCCCGGAATATGGAGGCCAGACTCACCGGAGACCCCGGAATATGGAGGCCAGACTCACCGGAGACCCAGGAATATGGAGGCCAGACTCAGCGGAGACCCCGGAATATGGAGGCCAGACTCACCGGAGACCCCGGAATATGGAGGCCAGACTCACCGGAGACCCCGGAATATGGAGGCCAGACTCACCGGAGACCCCGGAATATGGAGGCCAGACTCACCGGAGACCCCGGAATATGGAGGCCAGACTCACCGGAGACCCCGGAATATGGAGGACAGACTCACCGGAGACCCCGGAATATGGAGGACAGACTCACCGGTGACCCCGGAATATGGAGGCCAGACTCACCGGTGACCCCGGAATATGGAGGCCAGACTCACCGGAGACCCTGGAATATGGAGGCCAGACTCACCCAGAGAAATGAGACCACCTACTACGAGACCCATCATGACCCAGAGAAATGAGACCACCTACTACGAGACCCACCATGACCCAGAGAAATGAGACCACCTACTACGAGACCCACCATGACCCGGAGAAATGAGACCACCTACTACGAGACCCACCATGACCTGGAGAAATGAGACCACCTACTACGAGACCCACCATGACCCAGAGAAATGAGACCACCTACTACGAGACCCACCATGACCCAGAGAAATGAGACCACCTACTACGAGACCCACCATGACCCGAAGAAATGAGACCACCTACTACGAGACCCACCATGACCCAGAGAAATGAGACCACCTACTACGAGACCCATCATGACCCGAAGAAATGAGACCACCTACTACGAGACCCACCATGACCCGGAGAAATGAGACCACCTACTACGAGACCCACCATGACCTGGAGAAATGAGACCACCTACTACGAGACCCACCATGACCCAGAGAAATGAGACCACCTACTACGAGACCCACCATGACCCAGAGAAATGAGACCACCTACTACGAGACCCACCATGACCCGAAGAAATGAGACCACCTACTACGAGACCCACCATGACCCAGAGAAATGAGACCACCTACTACGAGACCCACCATGACCCAGAGAAATGAGACCACCTACTACGAGACCCACCATGACCCAGAGAAATGAGACCACCTACTACGAGACCTACCATGACCCGAAGAAATGAGACCACCTACTACGAGACCTACCATGACCTGGAGAAATGAGACCACCTACTACGAGACCCATCATGACCTGGAGAAATGAGACCACCTACTACGAGACCCATCATGACCTGGAGAAATGAGACCATCTACTACGAGACCCACCATGACCCAGAGAAATGAGACCACCTACTACGAGACCCATCATGACCCGGAGAAATGAGACCACCTACTACGAGACCCACCATGACCTGGAGAAATGAGACCATCTACTACGAGACCCATCATGACCTGGAGAAATGAGACCACCTACTACGAGACCCACCATGACCTGGAGAAATGAGACCACCTACTACGAGACCCACCATGACCCAGAGAAATGAGACCACCTACTACGAGACCCATCATGACCCAGAGAAATGAGACCACCTACTACGAGACCCACCATGACCCAGAGAAATGAGACCACCTACTACGAGACCCACCATGACCCAGAGAAATGAGACCACCTACTACGAGACCCACCATGACCCAGAGAAATGAGACCACCTACTACGAGACCCACCATGACCAGAGAAATGAGACCACCTACTACGAGACCCATCATGACCTGGAGAAATGAGACCACCTACTACGAGACCCACCATGACCCAGAGAAATGAGACCACCTACTACGAGACCCACCATGACCCAGAGAAATGAGACCACCTACTACGAGACCCACCATGACCCAGAGAAATGAGACCACCTACTACGAGACCCACCATGACCCAGAGAAATGAGACCACCTACTACGAGACCCACCATGACCTGGAGAAATGAGACCACCTACTACGAGACCCATCATGACCTGGAGAAATGAGACCACCTACTACGAGACCCATCATGACCTGGAGAAATGAGACCATCTACTACGAGACCCACCATGACCCAGAGAAATGAGACCACCTACTACGAGACCCACCATGACCCGGAGAAATGAGACCACCTACTACGAGACCCACCATGACCCAGAGAAATGAGACCACCTACTACGAGACCCACCATGACCCAGAGAAATGAGACCACCTACTACGAGACCCACCATGACCCAGAGAAATGAGACCACCTACTACGAGACCCACCATGACCCAGAGAAATGAGACCACCTACTACGAGACCCACCATGACCCAAAGAAATGAGACCACCTACTACGAGACCCACCATGACCCAGAGAAATGAGACCACCTACTACGAGACCCACCATGACCCAGAGAAATGAGACCACCTACTACGAGACCCACCATGACCCAGAGAAATGAGACCACCTACTACGAGACCCACCATGACCCAGAGAAATGAGACCACCTACTACGAGACCCACCATGACCCAGAGAAATGAGACCACCTACTACGAGACCCACCATGACCCAGAGAAATGAGACCACCTACTACGAGACCCACCATGACCCAGAGAAATGAGACCACCTACTACGAGACCCATCATGACCTGGAGAAATGAGACCACCTACTACGAGACCTACCATGACCCAGAGAAATGAGACCACCTACTACGAGACCCATCATGACCTGGAGAAATGAGACCACCTACTACGAGACCCATCATGACCTGGAGAAATGAGACCACCTACTACGAGACCCACCATGACCTGGAGAAATGAGACCATCTACTACGAGACCCACCATGACCCAGAGAAATGAGACCACCTACTACGAGACCCACCATGACCCAGAGAAATGAGACCACCTACTACGAGACCCACCATGACCCAGAGAAATGAGACCACCTACTACGAGACCCACCATGACCTGGAGAAATGAGACCACCTACTACGAGACCCACCATGACCCAGAGAAATGAGACCACCTACTACGAGACCCACCATGACCCAGAGAAATGAGACCACCTACTACGAGACCCATCATGACCCAGAGAAATGAGAGAAATGAGACCACCTACTACGAGACCCACCATGACCCACTACGAGACCCAATGACCTGAGAAATGAGACCACCTACTACGAGACCCATCATGACCTGGAGAAATGAGACCACCTACTACGAGACCTACCAGAAATGACCCACTACGAGAAATGAGACCACCTACTACGAGACCCATCATGACCTGGAGAAATGAGACCACCTACTACGAGACCCATCATGACCTGGAGAAATGAGACCACCTACTACGAGACCCACCATGACCTGGAGAAATGAGACCATCTACTACGAGACCCACCATGACCCAGAGAAATGAGACCACCTACTACGAGACCCACCATGACCCAGAGAAATGAGACCACCTACTACGAGACCCACCATGACCCAGAGAAATGAGACCACCTACTACGAGACCCACCATGACCTGGAGAAATGAGACCACCTACTACGAGACCCACCATGACCTGGAGAAATGAGACCATCTACTACGAGACCCACCATGACCCAGAGAAATGAGACCACCTACTACGAGACCCACCATGACCCAGAGAAATGAGACCACCTACTACGAGACCCACCATGACCCAGAGAAATAAGACCACCTACTACGAGACCCACCATGACCTGGAGAAATGAGACCACCTACTACGAGACCCATCATGACCTGGAGAAATGAGACCACCTACTACGAGACCCACCATGACCCAGAGAAATGAGACCACCTACTACGAGACCCACCATGACCTGGAGAAATGAGACCACCTACTACGAGACCCACCATGACCCAGAGAAATGAGACCACCTAATACGAGACCCATCATGACCTGGAGAAATGAGACCACCTACTACGAGACCCACCATGACCCAGAGAAATGAGACCACCTACTACGAGACCCACCATGACCTGGAGAAATGAGACCACCTACTACGAGACCCACCATGACCCAGAGAAATGAGACCACCTACTACGAGACCCATCATGACCTGGAGAAATGAGACCACCTACTACGAGACCCACCATGACCCAGAGAAATGAGACCACCTACTACGAGACCCACCATGACCTGGAGAAATGAGACCACCTACTACGAGACCCACCATGACCTGGAGAAATGAGACCACCTACTACGAGACCCACCATGACCTGGAGAAATGAGACCACCTACTACGAGACCCACCATGACCCAGAGAAATGAGACCACCTACTACGAGACCCACCATGACCTGGAGAAATGAGACCACCTACTACGAGACCCACCATGACCTGGAGAAATGAGACCACCTACTACGAGACCCATCAGAAATGAGACCACCTACTACGAGACCCATCAGAAATGAGACCACCTACTACGAGACCCATCAGAAATGAGACCACCTACTACGAGACCCATCAGAAATGAGACCACCTACTACGAGACCCATCAGAAATGAGACCACCTACTACGAGACCCATCAGAAATGAGACCACCTACTACGAGACCCACCAGAAATGAGACCACCTACTACGAGACCCATCAGAAATGAGACCACCTACTATGAGACCCATCAGAAATGAGACCACCTACTACGAGACCCATCAGAAATGAGACCACCTACTACGAGACCCATCATGACCTGGAGAAATGAGACCACCTACTACGAGACCCACCATGACCCAGAGAAATGAGACCACCTACTACGAGACCCACCATGACCTGGAGAAATGAGACCACCTACTACGAGACCCACCATGACCTGGAGAAATGAGACCACCTACTACGAGACCCACCATGACCTGGAGAAATGAGACCACCTACTACGAGACCCACCATGACCCGGAGAAATGAGACCACCTACTACGAGACCCACCATGACCTGGAGAAATGAGACCACCTACTACGAGACCCACCATGACCCAGAGAAATGATACCACCTACTACGAGACCCACCATGACCTGGAGAAATGAGACCACCTACTACGAGACCCACCATGACCTGGAGAAATGAGACCACCTACTACGAGACCCATCAGAAATGAGACCACCTACTACGAGACCCATCAGAAATGAGACCACCTACTACGAGACCCATCAGAAATGAGACCACCTACTACGAGACCCATCAGAAATGAGACCACCTACTACGAGACCCATCAGAAATGAGACCACCTACTACGAGACCCATCAGAAATGAGACCACCTACTACGAGACCCATCAGAAATGAGACCACCTACTACGAGACCCATCAGAAATGAGACCACCTACTACGAGACCCATCAGAAATGAGACCACCTACTACGAGACCCACCAGAAATGAGACCACCTACTACGAGACCCATCAGAAATGAGACCACCTACTACGAGACCCATCAGAAATGAGACCACCTACTACGAGACCCATCAGAAATGAGACCACCTACTACGAGACCCATCAGAAATGAGACCACCTACTACGAGACCCATCAGAAATGAGACCACCTACTACGAGACCCATCAGAAATGAGACCACCTACTACGAGACCCATCAGAAATGAGACCACCTACTACGAGACCCATCAGAAATGAGACCACCTACTACGAGACCCATCAGAAATGAGACCACCTACTACGAGACCCATCAGAAATGAGACCACCTACTACGAGACCCATCAGAAATGAGACCACCTACTACGAGACCCATCAGAAATGAGACCACCTACTACGAGACCCATCAGAAATGAGACCACCTACTACGAGACCCATCAGAAATGAGACCACCTACTACGAGACCCATCAGAAATGAGACCACCTACTACGAGACCCATCAGAAATGAGACCACCTACTACGAGACCCATCAGAAATGAGACCACCTACTACGAGACCCATCAGAAATGAGACCACCTACTACGAGACCCATCAGAAATGAGACCACCTACTACGAGACCCATCAGAAATGAGACCACCTACTACGAGACCCATCAGAAATGAGACCACCTACTACGAGACCCACCAGAAATGAGACCACCTACTACGAGACCCATCAGAAATGAGACCACCTACTACGAGACCCATCAGAAATGAGACCACCTACTACGAGACCCATCAGAAATGAGACCACCTACTACGAGACCCATCATGACCTGGAGAAATGAGACCACCTACTACGAGACCCACCATGACCCAGAGAAATGAGACCACCTACTACGAGACCCACCATGACCTGGAGAAATGAGACCACCTACTACGAGACCCACCATGACCTGGAGAAATGAGACCACCTACTACGAGACCCACCATGACCTGGAGAAATGAGACCACCTACTACGAGACCCACCATGACCCAGAGAAATGAGACCACCTACTACGAGACCCACCATGACCTGGAGAAATGAGACCACCTACTACGAGACCCACCATGACCCAGAGAAATGAGACCACCTACTACGAGACCCACCATGACCTGGAGAAATGAGACCACCTACTACGAGACCCACCATGACCTGGAGAAATGAGACCACCTACTACGAGACCCATCAGAAATGAGACCACCTACTACGAGACCCATCAGAAATGAGACCACCTACTACGAGACCCATCAGAAATGAGACCACCTACTACGAGACCCATCAGAAATGAGACCACCTACTACGAGACCCATCAGAAATGAGACCACCTACTACGAGACCCATCAGAAATGAGACCACCTACTACGAGACCCATCAGAAATGAGACCACCTACTACGAGACCCATCAGAAATGAGACCACCTACTACGAGACCCATCAGAAATGAGACCACCTACTACGAGACCCATCAGAAATGAGACCACCTACTACGAGACCCATCAGAAATGAGACCACCTACTACGAGACCCATCAGAAATGAGACCACCTACTACGAGACCCATCAGAAATGAGACCACCTACTACGAGACCCATCAGAAATGAGACCACCTACTACGAGACCCATCAGAAATGAGACCACCTACTACGAGACCCATCAGAAATGAGACCACCTACTACGAGACCCATCAGAAATGAGACCACCTACTACGAGACCCATCAGAAATGAGACCACCTACTACGAGACCCATCAGAAATGAGACCACCTACTACGAGACCCATCAGAAATGAGACCACCTACTACGAGACCCATCAGAAATGAGACCACCTACTACGAGACCCATCAGAAATGAGACCACCTACTACGAGACCCATCAGAAATGAGACCACCTACTACGAGACCCATCAGAAATGAGACCACCTACTACGAGACCCATCAGAAATGAGACCACCTACTACGAGACCCATCAGAAATGAGACCACCTACTACGAGACCCATCAGAAATGAGACCACCTACTACGAGACCCACCAGAAATGAGACCACCTACTACGAGACCCATCAGAAATGAGACCACCTACTATGAGACCCATCAGAAATGAGACCACCTACTACGAGACCCATCAGAAATGAGACCACCTACTACGAGACCCATCAGAAATGAGACCACCTACTACGAGACCCATCAGAAATGAGACCACCTACTATGAGACCCATCAGAAATGAGACCACCTACTACGAGACCCATCAGAAATGAGACCACCTACTACGAGACCCACCAGAAATGAGACCACCTACTACGAGACCCATCAGAAATGAGACCACCTACTACGAGACCCATGAGACCCATCAGAAATGAGACCACCTACTACGAGACCCATCAGAAATGAGACCACCTACTATGAGACCCCTATCAGACCCATCAGAAATGAGACCACCTACTACGAGACCCATCAGAAATGAGACCACCTACTACGAGACCCACCAGAAATGAGACCACCTACTACGAGACCCACCAGAAATGAGACCACCTACTACGAGACCCATCAGAAATGAGACCACCTACTACGAGACCCATCAGAAATGAGACCACCTACTACGAGACCCATCAGAAATGAGAACCTTCACAGACACATTTTAGTATTTATGTTTTTAATTGGCTGAACTCTCCGATTGTTTACACCCCTCCCCCATCTTCTCCAGAATTCGAGGTGGTCATGTGACCAGTAGGACTTTTCAGGCGTGTTATCTGAGAAATGTTAGTGGAACATTGATGAGAAGTCACATTCCCCTCCCTGGAGGCGCAGAGATCGCCGATCCGACCTCCGTCACCGATCCATTCATAATAAATGTTTCCACAAAGTTCCGATCTCCTGGAAGTGAGAAATCCGGACTAAAGAGAACCTCTGAGCATTTGTTGTCCTCCCTTCCCCCACCCCACAGCTCCACCAATCATTGACGAGAAAACCCCCCAACAACCCAAGGAGGCCGTGATGTGATCCTCCGAAGCTACACTTCAGTAAAGGGAGGCGGCCCCTCATTATGACATCATCACACTGCAGCCTGGAGTCTTCAGGACCCCGAGATGACCCCACCAATAAGAATAGTCCATATTGCCTGGGAGGGGTGTGGCCAAAGAATGACCCCCGTCAATGGACAGCCAATGAGTGTGGCCACTTAAAGAATGTCTCTGAGATGACCCAGCTGATGGGCAGCCAATAAGAATCATCCGTGTCACCGGGGAGGGGCGTGGTCACTAAGACTATGGCCCCACCTATGGGCAGCCAATAAGAATCATCTATGTCACTAAGACAATGGCCCTCAGATGACCCCACCTACGGTGACATGGATGGTTCTCATTGGCTCTTCACTAGCAGGGTCATTCTTTGAGTGGACACATCCCTCCCTGGGCTGCCAATAAGAATCATCCGTGTCACCGGGGAGGGGCGTGGTCACTGAAATAATGGTCCTCAGATGACCCCACTGATGGTGACATGGCTGCCGGTTCGTGGGGTTATCTGAGGGCCAATGTTTCATGTCCCTCCCCGGTGACACGGGTGGTTCTTGTTTTCAGGTCATTCCGCGGCAGGGTCAGCGTGTCACAGGACTATGAATTGAATATTTTGACCAGTCCGGGTGGGGAGGTGAAGTTTGGTGGTGGTGGGGAGCTGGAGAGTCCGGGTGGGGAGCTGGAGAGTCCGGGTGGGAAGGTGGAGAGTCCGGGTGGGAAGGTGGAGAGTCCGGGTGGGGAGCTGGAGAGTCCGGGTGGGGAGCTGGAGAGTCCGGGTGGGGAGCTGGAGAGTCCGGGTGGGGAGAAGTTTAGTGGTGGTGGGGAGGTGGAGAGTCCGGGTGGGGAGGTGGAGAGTCCTGGTGGGGAGGTGGCGAGTCCGGGTGGGAAGGTGGAGAGTCCGGGTGGGAAGGTGGAGAGTCCGGGTGGGGAGCTGGAGAGTCCGGGTGGGGAGCTGGAGAGTCCGGGTGGGGAGAAGTTTAGTGGTGGTGGGGAGGTGGAGAGTCCGGGTGGGGAGCTGGAGAGTCCGGGTGGGGAGCTGGAGAGTCCGGGTGGGGAGCTGGAGAGTCCGGGTGGGGAGAAGTTTAGTGGTGGTGGGGAGGTGGAGAGTCCGGGTGGGGAGGTGGAGAGTCCGGGTGGGGAGCTGGAGAGTCCGGGTGGGGAGCTGGAGAGTCCGGGTGGGGAGAAGTTTAGTGGTGGTGGGGAGGTGGAGAGTCCGGGTGGGGAGGTGGAGAGTCCGGGTGGGGAGCTGGAGAGTCCGGTTGGGGAGCTGGAGAGTCCTGGTGGGGAGGTGGCGAGTCCGGGTGGGAAGGTGGAGAGTCCGGGTGGGAAGGTGGAGAGTCCGGGTGGGAAGGTGGAGAGTCCGGGTGGGAAGGTGGAGAGTCCGGGTGGGAAGGTGGAGAGTCCGGGTGGGGAGAAGTTTAGTGGTGGTGGGGAGGTGGAGAGTCTGGGTGGGGAGGTGGAGAGTCCGGGTGGGGAGGTGGAGAGTCCAGGTGGGGAGGTGGAGAGTCCAGGTGGGGAGGTGGAGAGTCCGGGTGGGGAGGAGAAGGTTGGTGGTGGTATGAAGCTGAAGAGTCCGGGTGGGGAGGTGGAGAGTCCGGGTGGGGAGGTGGAGAGTCCGGGTGGGGAGGTGGAGAGTCCGGGTGGGGAGGTGGAGAGTCCGGGTGGGGAGAAGTTTAGTGGTGGTGGGGGGGTGGAGAGTCCGGGTGGGGAGGTGGAGAGTCCAGGTGGGGAGGTGGAGAGTCCGGGTGGGGAGGTGGAGAGTCCGGGTGGGAAGGTAGAGAGTCCGGGTGGGAAGGTAGAGAGTCCGGGTGGGAAGGTAGAGAGTCCGGGTGGTATGAAGCTGAAGAGTCCGGGTGGGGAGGTGGAGAGTCCAGGTGGGGAGGTGGAGAGTCCGGGTGGGGAGGTGGAGAGTCCGGGTGGGGAGGTGGAGAGTCCAGGTGGGGAGGTGGAGAGTCCAGGTGGGGAGGAGAAGGTTGGTGGTGGTATGAAGCTGAAGAGTCCGGGTGGGGAGGTGGAGAGTCCGGGTGGGGAGGTGGAGAGTCCGGGTGGGGAGGTGGAGAGTCCGGGTGGGAAGGTGGAGAGTCCGGGTGGGAAGGTGGAGAGTCCGGGTGGGAAGGTGGAGAGTCCGGGTGGGAAGGTGGAGAGTCCGGGTGGGAAGGTGGAGAGTCCGGGTGGGAAGAAGTTTAGTGGTGGTGGGGAGGTGGAGAGTCCGGGTGGGGAGGTGGAGAGTCCAGGTGGGGAGGTGGAGAGTCCAGGTGGGGAGGTGGAGAGTCCGGGTGGGGAGGAGAAGGTTGGTGGTGGTATGAAGCTGAAGAGTCCGGGTGGGGAGGTGGAGAGTCCGGGTGGGGAGGTGGAGAGTCCGGGTGGGGAGGAGGAGAGTCCGGGTGGGGAGGTGGAGAGTCCAGGTGGGGAGGTGGAGAGTCCAGGTGGGGAGGTGGAGAGTCCGGGTGGGGAGGAGAAGGTTGGTGGTGGTATGAAGCTGACCAGTCCGGGTGGGGAGGTGGAGAGTCCGGGTGGGGAGGTGGAGAGTCCAGGTGGGGAGGTGGAGAGTCCGGGTGGGGAGGTAGAGAGTCCGGGTGGGGAGGTGGAGAGTCCGGGTGGGGAGGAGAAGGTTGGTGGTGGTATGAAGCTGAAGAGTCCGGGTGGGGAGGTGGAGAGTCCGGGTGGGGAGGTGGAGAGTCCGGGTGGGGAGGTGGGGAGGTGGAGAGTCCGGGTGGGGAGGTGGAGAGTCCGGGTGGGGAGGTGGAGAGTCCGGGTGGGGAGGTGTTGGGGGAAGGGGGGGGGGGGGAATAACTGGGAGATCAGCTTTGAATGGATTCCATGAGCCTCCTCTTGGGTCCATAGTGAGTCCTCTGGTGCTTGGCCACGTTGGATTGGTTGGAGAAGCACTTGCCGCACTCTGGACAGGGGTAGGGCTTCTCTCCGGTGTGCACCACCTGATGTTTGATGAGGTTGGATTTGATGGCGAAGCCTTTTCCGCACTCGGCGCACAGGAAGGGCTTCTCTCCGGTGTGGATCCTCTGGTGTTTGACCAGGTTGGACTTGCTGGTGAAGCCTTTGCCGCAGTCCAGGCAGCAGAAGGGTTTCTCCCCGGTGTGGATGATCTGGTGTTTGACCAGGTCGGAGCTGCTGGTGAAACATTTCCCGCACTCAATACAGGGGTACGGTTTCTCTCCGGTGTGAATGCGTTGGTGCGCCACCAGGTTGGTGTTGGTGGAGAAGCACTTCCCGCAGGAGGAGCATGGGAAAGGCTTTTCCCCGGTGTGAGTCCTCTGGTGCGCCACCAGCTCCGAATTACAGGTGAACTCCTTGCCGCAGTCCGGACAGGCCACCACCCGCCCCGAGTGCATGCGCCGGTGCTTGACGATCCCAGATTTGCTGGTGAAGGTTTTCCCGCACAGCGTGCAATCGTACAACTTCCTCGCCGCCTCCCGAGAGGCCGAAACGGAACCGGCGGCGAAGATGGAATCGTAATCCACCCGCAGGAAGTCCATCGGTGGCGGTTTGGTGGCGCGCTCCTCCGCTTCGCTTTTGATGGGGGACAGCGGCGGGTCGGTCTGGGTCTCCTCGGAGCGGGTGTGGATTCTGGCGCCGATCGTCCTCTTGGCGCACGCCGGGGTGTGGCTGTCCGAGTCGGTGAGGTTCCCATCCCCCGCCGAGTTGTCTGCCACGTATCTCATGGGCTGACCTTTCCTCTTCCTCGGCTTACAGATATACTGAGCTCCTCGGCTATAGTCCATCATGGCTCTCGGCCCCGAGATGTCCAGGGGCCCCCCGAAATCTGCCGGACGGAGATCTACAAGAGAAAGGAAACATTGACCTTAGAAAGACTCCCCACCCCCACGGGACCTACCCGTGACGCTTCGATCGGACATCTACACCTCAGGCCTAACCCATAAAACCGATCGGACATCTACATGGGGCCTAACCCATAAAACCGATCGGACATCTACACCTCAGGCCTAACCCATAAAACCGATCGGACATCTACATGGGGCCTAACCCCTAAAACCGATCGGACATCTACATGGGGCCTAACCCATAAAACCGATCGGACATCTACATGGGGCCTAACCTATAAAACCGATCGGACATCTACATGGGGCCTAACCCATAAAACCGATCGGACATCTACATGGGGCCTAACCCATAAAACCGATCGGACATCTACATGGGGCCTAACCTATAAAACCGATCGGACATCTACATGGGGCCTAACCCATAAAACCGATCGGACATCTACATGGGGCCTAACCCATAAAACCGATCCAACATCTACATGGGGCCTAACCCATAAAACCGATCGGACATCTACATGGGGCCTAACCCATAAAACCGATCGGACATCTACATGGGGCCTAACCCATAAAACCGATCGGACATCTACATGGGGCCTAACCTATAAAACCGATCGGACATCTACATGGGGCCTAACCCATAAAACCGATCGGACATCTACACCTCAGGCCTAACCCATAAAACCGATCGGACATCTACATGGGGCCTAACCCATAAAACCGATCGGACATCTACATGGGGCCTAACCCATAAAACCGATCGGACATCTACATGGGGCCTAACCTATAAAACCGATCGGACATCTACATGGGGCCTAACCCATAAAACCGATCGGACATCTACATGGGGCCTAACCCATAAAACCGATCGGACATCTACATGGGGCCTAACCTATAAAACCGATCGGACATCTACATGGGGCCTAACCTATAAAACCGATCGGACATCTACATGGGGCCTAACCCATAAAACCGATCGGACATCTACATGGGGCCTAACCCATAAAACCGATCCAACATCTACATGGGGCCTAACCCATAAAACCGATCGGACATCTACATGGGGCCTAACCCATAAAACCGATCGGACATCTACATGGGGCCTAACCCATAAAACCGATCGGACATCTACATGGGGCCTAACCTATAAAACCGATCGGACATCTACATGGGGCCTAACCCATAAAACCGATCGGACATCTACATGGGGCCTAACCCATAAAACCGATCGGACATCTACATGGGGCCTAACCCATTAAACCGATCGGACATCTACATGGGGCCTAACCCATAAAACCGATCGGACATCTACACCTCAGGCCTAACCCATAAAACCGATCGGACATCTACATGGGGCCTAACCTATAAAACCGATCGGACATCTACACCTCAGGCCTAACCCATAAAACCGATCGGACATCTACATGGGGCCTAACCTATAAAACCGATCGGACATCTACACGGGACACCTCGGCCTTTCTTGGCGTTGTAAGTATTTCATGAAATATCTCTAATGTCAGGAATAAAATATATGGGCCGTACCATTATATACAGAGGGTAAGGTGGACTCAGTATCAAATATATGGGCCGTACCATTATATACAGAGGGTAAGGTGGACTCGGTATAAAATATATGGGCCATACCATAATACACAGAGGGTAGGGTGGACTCAGTTGGGCCGTACCATTATACACAGAGGGTAGGGTGGACCCGGTTGGGCCGTACCATTATACAGAGGGGGTAGGGTGGACCCGGTTGGGCCGTACCATTATACAGAGGGGGTAGGGTGGACCCGGTTGGGCCGTACTATTATACACAGAGGGTAGGGTGGACCCGGTTGGGCCGTACTATTATACACAGAGGGTAGGGTGGACCCGGTTTGGGCCGTACCATTATACAGAGGGGGTAGGGTGGACCCGGTTGGGCCGTACCATTATATAGAGGGGGTAGGGTGGACCCGGTTGGGCCGTACTATTATACACAGAGGGTAGGGTGGACCCGGTTGGGCCGTACTATTATACACAGAGGGTAGGGTGGACCCGGTTGGGCCGTACTATTATACACAGAGGGTAGGGTGGACCCGGTTGGGCCGTACCATTATACACAGGGGTAGGGTGGACTCGTTTGGGTCGTACTATTATACACAGGGGTAGGGAGGACCCGGTTGGGCCGTACCATTATACACAGGGGTAGGGTGGACTCAGTTGGGCCGTACCATTATACACAGAGGGTAGGGTGGACCCGGTTGGGCCGTACCATTATACACAGAGGGTAGGGTGGACCCGGTTGGACCATACCATTATACAGAGGGGGTAGGGTGGACCCGGTTGGGCCGTACCATTATACAGAGGGGGTAGGGTGGACCCGGTTGGGCCGTACCATTATACAGAGGGGGTAGGGTGGACCCGGTTGGGCCTGTACCTTGGAAGGGCTCCATCATCTCCTCCATGGTCCCTCCAGCTCCTCTCCCCAGATGTTCCCACTCCTCCATGGAGAAATTCAAGGTGACGTCTTCGTTGTCCTGAGGAACCTGTAAAACACAGACGTCACCCCGTCACCTTCCCGACACGTCCGTCCCGGATAACGTCCCAGAATTCCCGGCTCACCTCCCCCATCAGCAGCTCGATGATCTGGTTGGTCAGTTCCAGGATCTTCTGCTTGTTGCTCCTCTCCTGTGTGGGGGGAGGGGATGGAAGCACCGCCATGGGACTCAGGGGAAGTCCCCTTCCCCCGCTCTGGTCACCGGACTTCTTCACCACCATGTAACTCTGAGAAGAAGGAGACAACAAGGACAATAAGACTCCAGGGGGGGGGGGGCGTCATGTGACCTCCCAGAATCCTCCTCACCTCTCCGGTCAGCAGGTAGACGATCTCCAGGGTGAGGTTGAGGATCCTCTCTGGAAGGGGTCCCCTGTCCATGGTGGGGGTGGGGAATGTCCTGTAGGATGATAGAGCAGTAGACGGGTAAATGTGGGGAGTGGGGGCAGGGAGGGGAGGAGGGGGTGTGATGGGGGTATGGACTGTACCATAATGGTTTTATCCCATCCGTCACCCCCCCCCACATACTGACATGGTACATTCCAACCACCACCCCCCACATACTGACATGGTACATTCCATCCATCACCCCCCCCCATGGAATGGATGGAATGTACCATGTCATGTCAGTATGTGGGGGGTGGTGGTTGGAATGTACCATGTCAGTATGTAGGGGGGTGATGGAATGTACCATGTCAGTATGTGGGGGGGGGGGGGGTGATGGAATGTACCATGTCAGTATGTAGGGGGGTGATGGATGGAATGTACCATGTCAGTATGTGGGGGGTGATGGAATGTACCATGTCAGTATGTGGGGGGGGTGATGGAATGTACCATGTCAGTATGTAGGGGGGTGATGGATGGAATGTACCATGTCAGTATGTGGGTGGGGGGGTGGTGATGGATGGAATGTACCATGTCAGTATGTAGGGGGGTGATGGATGGAATGTACCATGTCAGTATGTAGGGGGGTGGTGGTTGGAATGTACCATGTCAGTATGTGGGGGGGGGGGGTGATGGAATGTACCATGTCAGTATGTAGGGGGGTGATGGATGGAATGTACCATGTCAGTATGTAGGGGGGTGATGGATGGAATGTACCATGTCAGTATGTGGGGGGGGGGGTGATGGAATGTACCATGTCGGTATGTAGGGGGGTGATGGATGGAATGTACCATGTCAGTATGTGGGGGGGTGATGGAATGTACCATGTCAGTATGTAGGGGGGTGATGGGTGGAATGTACCATGTCAGTATGTAGGGGGGTGATGGGTGGAATGTACCATGTCAGTATGTAGGGGGTGATGGGTGGAATGTACCATGTTACTCTATAGGGGGTGCAGTAGAAGAGGTGTGATGTCAGAGGGGGGGGCAGGAGGAAGTGCACAGGACTCACACTGACCCGCTCTTCTCTCTCTCGGTTCTCCTGTCTGATCTTCAGCACAGAAGCAGCGGAAATCTTCATCCCGTCCCCTCCAGACACTCTCTGACCCCCGAGTCTCCGCCTCCTGTCCTCACTTCATGGGCGCCGCCATCTTGCCGTTTCCCTATAGGGATGAATGGAGGCTGGTCTCCGGAAATATGGCGGCACATTTCCATTGATTGATCGCAACCTTCTCTGGGCCTGAGGGGACACCGGGAACGTGTGATGACATTACCGGGGAGACGGGGGAGGGGCCTCCGACCATATATGTCACCCTCAGGAGCCCGTACGGTCCGGGCCGCTCTCACCCCGGAGGTCCAGAGACAACCCGGAAGTGTCGGTGGAACGCACAGACCGGAAGTGCCCTGGATGGTTCTGGAGCCGCTTCCGGCCGTTGTCTGCAGTGGTGGAGGAGGGGAGAGGGCTGAGTACAGGTGAGTGGTGACCCGAGAAGGGGGAGGGGACACCATACATTACACCCTGTAATAGAGGGGCCCCTGACCCGTACTGGGGGGCCCACAATGTCTTACTGTTCATAGATTGGTGAAGATGGAAATATGTGATTACCAATGGCTGCAGGCGAATGTGTACACCCCGCCCCCAAACATGCAGAGCCCGCCCCCAACGATACAGAGCCCGCCCCCAACTATACAGACTCCGCCTTACACCGACACCCCGCCCCCAACGATACAGACCCCGCCCCCAACTATACAGACTTCGCCTTACCCTGACACTCCGCCCTCAACGGTACAGACCCCACCCCCAAACCTTCAAACTCCACCTTACACCGACACTCCGCCTACCAGGGATACAGACTCCGCCTTACACGGACACTCCGCCCCCAAAGGTACAGACTCCGCCTTACACTGACACTCCGCCCCCAACGGTACAGACCCCACCCCCAAACCTTCAAACTCCACCTTACACCGACACTCCGCCTACCAGGGATACAGACTCCGCCTTACACGGACACTCCGCCCCCAAAGGTACAGACTCCGCCTTACACTGACACTCCGCCCCCAACGGTACAGACCCCACCCCCAAACCTTCAAACTCCACCTTACACCGACACTCCGCCTACCAGGGATACAGACTTCGCCTTACACGGACACTCCGCCCCCAAAGGTACAGACTCCGCCTTACACTGACACTCCGCCCCCAACGGTACAGACCCCACCCCCAAACCTTCAAACTCCACCTTACACCGACACTCCGCCTACCAGGGATACAGACTCCGCCTTACACGGACACTCCGCCCCCAAAGGTACAGACTCCGCCTTACACTGACACTCCGCCCCCAACGGTACAGACCCCACCCCCAAACCTTCAAACTCCACCTTACACCGACACTCCGCCTACCAGGGATACAGACTCCGCCTTACACGGACACTCCGCCCCCAAAGGTACAGACTCCGCCTTACACTGACACTCCGCCCCCAACGGTACAGACCCCACCCCCAAACCTTCAAACTCCACCTTACACCGACACTCCGCCTACCAGGGATACAGACTCCGCCTTACACGGACACTCCGCCCCCAAAGGTACAGACTCCGCCTTACACTGACACTCCGCCCCCAACGGTACAGACCCCACCCCCAAACCTACAAACTCCGCCTTACACCGACACTCCGCCCACCAGGGATACAGACTCCACCTTACACCAACACTCCTCCCCCAAAGGTACAGACCCCGCCTTACACTGTCACTCCGCCCCCAAAGATACAGACCCCGCCTTACACTGTCACTCCGCCCCCAAAGATACAGACTCCACCTTACACCGTCACTCCGCCCCCAAAGGTACAGACCCCGCCTTACACCGACACTCCTCCCCCAAAGGTACAGACTCCGCCTTACACCGACACTCCGCCCCCAAAGGTACAGACCCCGCCTTACACCGACACTCCGCTCCCAAAGGTACAGACTCCGCCTTACACCGACACTCCGCCCCCAAAGGTATAGACACCGCCTTACACCAACACTCCGCCCCCAAAGGTACAGACACCGACACTCCGCCCCCAAAGGTACAGACTCCGCCTTACACCAACACTCCGCCCCCAAAGGTACAGACTCCGCCTTACACCAACACTCCGCCCCCAAAGGTACAGACTCCGCCTTACACTGTCACTCCGCCCCCAAAGATACAGACTCCACCTTACACCGTCACTCTGCCCCCAAAGGTACAGACCCCGCCTTATACCGACACTCCTCCCCCAAATGTATAGACTCCGCCTTACACTGTCACTCCGCCCCCAAAGGTATAGACTCCACCTTACACCGACACTCCGCCCCCAAAGGTACAGACTCCGCCTTACACCAACACTCCTCCCCAAAGGTACAGACCCCGCCTTACACCGACACTCCGCCCCCAAAGGTACAGACCCCACCTTACACCGACACTCCGCCCCCAAAGGTACAGACTCCGCCTTACACCAACACTCCACCCCCAAAGGTACAGACTCCGCCTTACACCAACACTCCGCCCCCAAAGATACAGACCCCGCCTTACACTGTCACTCCGCCCCCAAAGATACTGACTCCACCTTACACCGTCACTCCGCCCCCAAAGGTACAGACCCCGCCTTACACCGACACTCCTCCCCCAAAGGTATAGACTCCGCCTTACACTGTCACTCCGCCCCCAAAGGTATAGACTCCACCTTACACCGACACTCCGCCCCCAAAGGTACAGACTCCGCCTTACACCGACACTCCGCCCCCAAAGGTATAGACTCCGCCTTACACCGACACTCCTCCCCAAAGGTACAGACCCCGCCTTACACCGACACTCCGCCCCCAAAGGTACAGACCCCGCCTTACACCGACACTCCGCCCCCAAAGGTACAGACTCCGCCTTACACCAACACTCCGCCCCCAAAGGTACAGACTCCGCCTTACACCAACACTCCGCCCCCAAAGGTACAGACTCCGCCTTACACTGTCACTCCGCCCCCAAAGATACAGACTCTGCACTGACACTCCGCCCCCCAGCGATGCAGACTCCGCCTTACACCGACACTCCGCCTCCAGCGATACAGACCCCGCCTTAAACTGACACCCCGCCCCCAGCGATACAGACCCCGCCTTACACAGACACTCTGCCTCTTACGATATAGACTCCGCCTCCAATGATATAGACCCCGCCTTACACTGAGACTCTGCCAGAGATCAGGAGAATATAATGTACCCCTTGTGGCCGATGTCGGGAAGTGGTTGTAGATTTCCTCGCTCTCCTGGCACCACGTTAATTGGCGGTTGGTTGCCAGGATACTATCTGATTGGTCTTATAGAAGTGGGCGGCACCCACCGGCATTGAATATGGAGATACTTTCTCTTCACAGTGAGGAACCTTCCGGAAGCATTTGTGGCCCTCGCCGATTGTAAGGAGAAGATCGGACATGGAGGGGGGCGTGTCCCCAGTGGCGGTGGAACCCTCCGGTTTGGTGAAAATGGAGGAGGACTTGGGGAAGGTATCAGAAAGTATCCTGAGACTGACTCTGGAGATCATCTACACCGTCACCGGAGAGGTGAGGGGCGCCGGATCGGGATGGTTGGGAGTTCTTGGATGGAGTAGGGGAGGGGAGTTTGGATGGAGGAGGGGGGGGGGGTTGGGGGCCTCTGTCAGGTTTCTATGAGGTCATCGTTCTTCCTCTCCCTCCCCCATCCTAGGACTCTATGGTTGTGAAAAAGTCGGGGGAGGGTCACGTATTGGAAGTCTTCAGCAGGAATCAAAGTGTCTTCATGGATCCTCCAATGAAACACGAGAGAAAAAACGAGTGGAGGATTCTGGAACTCGCCAACAGAATCATTGAGCTGCTGACTGGACAGGTGGGTGACTCTGGGAATTCTGGGTAATAATCTCATCCTCTGTGTCTGACTGCTCAGGGGGTGGGAAGGTCCTCCTCCATCAGGGGGTTGGGAAAGGTCCTCCTCCGTCAGGGGGTTGGGAAAGGTCCTCCTCCATCAGGGGGTTGGGAAAGGTCCTCCTCCATCAGGGGGTTGGGAAAGGTCCTCCTCCATCGGGGGGTTGGGAAGGTCCTCCTCCATCGGGGGGTTGGGAAGGTCCTCCTCCGTCAGGGGGTGGGAAAGGTCCTCCTCCATCAGGGGGTGGGAAAGGTCCTCCTCCATCAGGGGGGTTGGGAAAGGTCCTCCTCCGTCAGGGGGTGGGAAAGGTCCTCCTCCATCAGGGGGTGGGAAAGGTCCTCCTCTATCAGGGGGTTGGGAAAGGTCCTCCTCCGTCAGGGGGTGGGAAAGGTCCTCCTCCATCAGGGGGTTGGGAAAGGTCCTCCTCCATCAGGGGGTGGGAAAGGTCCTCCTCCATCAGGGGTTGGGAAAGGTCCTCCTCCGTCAGGGGGTGGGAAAGGTCCTCCTCCATCAGGGGGTGGGAAAGGTCCTCCTCCATCAGGGGGTGGGAAAGGTCCTCCTCCATCAGGGGGGTTGGGAAAGGTCCTCCTCCATCAGGGGGGTTGGGAAAGGTCCTCCTCAATCAGGGGGGTTGGGAAAGGTCCTCCTCCGTCGGGGGGTGGGAAAGGTCCTCCTCCATCAGGGGGTGGGAAAGGTCCTCCTCCATCAGGGGGTGGGAAAGGTCCTCCTCCATCAGGGGGGTTGGGAAAGGTCCTCCTCCATCAGGGGGGTTGGGAAAGGTCCTCCTCAATCAGGGGGGTTGGGAAAGGTCCTCCTCCGTCGGGGGGTTGGTAAAGGTCCTCCTCCGTCGGGGGGTTGGTAAAGGTCCTCCTCCGTCGGGGGGTTGGTAAAGGTCCTCCTCCGTCGGGGGGTTGGTAAAGGTCCTCCTCCGTCGGGGGGTTGGGAAGGTCCTCCTCCGTCGGGGGATTGGGAAGGTCCTCCTCCGTCGGGGGGTTGGGAAGGTCCTCCTCCGTCGGGGGGTTGGGAAGGTCCTCCTCCATCGGGGGGTTGGGAAGGTCCTCCTCCGTCAGAGGGTGGGAAGGTCCTCCTCATTTGGGGGTTAGGAAGGTCCTCCTCCTGTATATGTTGGCGTTCTGCTCTCATCAGGTTGTCTGATCTTTAGGTCCCTGCGGATTTCACAGAGAAGGGGCGTCGCCGTCACGGAGGAAATCACCACTGCGGACGTTCTCAGGGATTCCGATCATCCGGTGAGTCTCCGCTGTCTCCTGACTCCTTTTCTCGTGTTGGGTTTTGGTCCACAGAGGGGAAGTTCCTGCCGGGGGGGGGGGGTCATCCTCTGGAGTCATTGTTGTGCTGGGAGGTCTCTAGGTGACGCTCGCAGGGTACGGGAGGCACAGGATCCGAGCAGCCACTGGGATCATTGGAGACGTGAAGGTTGCTGGGGGTACTGGAGACACGGGGGGGAGGGGTCACAAAGTCTTTGAAGGCACAGGAGTGTGGTGGTCTCTGAGGCTCAGGGGATACATGTCAACACTGGAGGGACAGGGGTTGCTGGAGGCACAGGGATCACAAAGCCTTTGAAGGCAGAGGAGTGTCATGGTCACTGAGACTCAAGCCTCGTACACACGTTGGGACAACTGCCATGAGAGGAATCCCGGCCGTGTGTATGCTCCATCGTAGTTTTCCAACCAGCTCTCTCTCTCTCTTTTCCCGCTGGGATTCCCAGTTTTCCTGTCGGGAAATCCGGTCGTGTGTACGGGGAAAAAAGTTACCGAGCCGGTTCTCGGTTTTCCCCTCTGGTTTCCCGACTGTAAAAAGTCAGCTGGGAAACCCATACATATGTATGAGGCTTCACGGGATACAGGTCAACGCTGGAAGTGCCAGAGTTGCTGGAGGCGGGGGGGGATTGCTGGAGACACAGGGATTACTGGGGTTGCTAGAGGCGGGGGGTGTTGGGTTGCTAAAGACAGTGGGGGGTCCCTGGGGTTGCTAAAGGCAGGGGGGTCATAGGGTTGCTAGTGGCACAGGGGTCACTGGAGTTGCTAAGTGGCATTGGGTTGCTAGTAGCACAGGGGTTGCTGGTGGCACAGGGGTCATTGGGTTTGCCGGAGGGTCGCCGGGTTTGCTGGCGGCACAGGGGTCGCCTGGGGTTGCTGGAAGGAACAGGGGTCACCGGAGGCACAGGGGTCGCCTGGGGTTGCTGGAAGGAACAGGGGTCGCTGGAGGCACAGGGGTCACCTGGGGTTGCTGGAAGGAACAGGGGTCGCTGGAGGCACAGGGGTCGTCTGGGGTTGCTGAAGGTACAGGGGTCGCTGGGGTTGCTGGAAGGAACAGGGGTCGCTGGAGGCACAGGGGTCGCCTGGGGTTGCTGGAAGTAACAGGGGTCGCTGGAGGCACAGGGGTCACCTGGGGTTGCTGGAAGGAACAGGGGTCGCTGGAGGCACAGGGGTCGCCTGGGGTTGCTGAAGGTACAGGGGTCGCTGGGGTTGCTGGAAGGAACAGGGGTCACCGGAGGCACAGGGGTCACCTGGGGTTGCTGGAAGGAACAGGGGTCGCTGGAGGCACAGGGGTCACCTGGGGTTGCTGGAAGGAACAGGGGTCGCTGGAGGCACAGGGGTCGCCTGGGGTTGCTGAAGGTACAGGGGTCGCTGGGGTTGCTGGAAGGAACAGGGGTCGCTGGAGGCACAGGGGTCACCTGGGGTTGCTGGAAGGAACAGGGGTCGCTGGAGGCACAGGGGTCACCTGGGGTTGCTGGAAGGAACAGGGGTCGCTGGAGGCACAGGGGTCGCCTGGGGTTGCTGAAGGTACAGGGGTCGCTGGGGTTGCTGGAAGGAACCGGGGTCGCTGGGTTGGTTGGAGGCACAGGTTTGTAGGAGGGGGGGTTAATGGGGTTGCTAGAGGAACCTTTAAGAGCGCACCAAATTGCTGATAGGCTGCAATGCTGGTACTTCCAGGATTTGCCGGCGGCCATGTTCCAGGGAGAAGGGTGGGCACTGGATTGGGGACGAGGTAAGTGACACAAAGATTAATGAGGAACACGATCAATAAATGTAATAAATGACACTGATAATAAAAACGAGTGAAAGCCACGTCCCACTTTCCTCAGACAGACCAATCAGCAAAGGTTTTGGGGTGATGGGCCGTCTTGTAAGTCGTCTTGTTTTGTGTCTTGCAGGTCCACGCCCCATCAGAAAGCTGCCCCGCCCCACAGAAGAGGAAGGCGCACCTGACAAAGGCGCACACCTGAGGGCGCTAGATAAATGGACGCACACTAACACAACGCCCAATGAAGAAGGGAACCTCACAAAGAGCTCCGCCCCCACGAAGCAGTCACCATTTAGAACTAGTGTCATTAAGGAGGAGATTGAGTTGGATGAAGAGGAAAGCCTCACCAGCGGTTCCGCCCCTCCTGCCGACGCCCAGATAGATTACATCATCACCTACATCAAGGAGGAGGACGAATCGTGTGACGAGGAGACGCTTTCCGCGCCTTTCTCACCCCGGGAGTACGCCTCCATCTGTAAGAGGGGCGGGGAGCAGAACATGACGGTCGTGTACCCGGGCCCGGACCAGAGAGGGGACGATCCGGCCTCTACCTCCAGCCGCCAGTTTTTGGAGGACGCGGAACTGATGCACAGCTTCGCCGAGTGTGAGAAATGCTTCACCTGCAACAAGCACCAGCGGATCCACATCCGGGAGAAGCCCTTCGCCTGCTCCACCTGCGGCAAATTCTTCACCACCAACTCCAACCTGGTGGCCCACCAGAGGATCCACACCGGGGAGAAGCCCTTCTCGTGTTCGGAGTGCGGAAAATGCTTCACCAGCAGCTCAGACCTGGTCAAGCACAAGATCATCCACACCGGGGAGAAGCCCTTTCCCTGCTCCTCGTGCGGGAAATGTTTTACCAACAAGTCCAACTTGATTAAACACCAGAGAATCCACACGGGCGAGCGGCCTTATTCCTGCCCCGAGTGCGGGAAGAGGTTCACCAGCACCTCGCACCTGGTTACACACCGTAGGACTCACACGGGGGAGAAGCCTTATCCCTGCCCCGGCTGCGGGAAGTTCTTTAGCAATAAATCGCACCTGGTGGAACACCAGAGAATCCACACAGGGGAGAGACCTTTTCCTTGTCCCGAGTGCGGGAAATGCTTCACTCAGAAGAGCAATCTCAATAATCACCTGAGAATTCATTCCCGGGGGAAGACGGAAAGTCGTCTCCGAGAATCAGAAACCAGATCTGACATAAACTAATGGAGCCGACTCTGAAGACTGTGACCCCCCCATGGCTTTGGCCACCCCAGGTGCTCCAACTGTAGACTGGCCCATGACTTCTGGGTAACGGGTATCGTAGTCTACATTGGTCAGGAAATAATGCTTCCCAAACTTGCTGGTGTCCAAGAATGCCAATGGCTACTCAGAAGCACCATCAGATACTCTGCTGGTCGGCACTGCACACCATGGGCTTCCGAACAATGTCATGAGTCGCATGTTCTTGGCTGACCTTCCCTAAATACCCATTAATGATGCCAACTGTGGTGACCTGGCCAAGAGAGGAAGAACTTCTGGCCAAGAGAAGAACTTCTGGCCAAGAGAGGAAGAACTTCTGGCCAAGAGAGGAACTTCTGCCCAAGAGAGGAAGAACTTCTGCCCAAGAGAGGAAGAACTTCTGCCCAAGAGAGGAAGAACTTCTGGCCAAGAGAGGAAGAACTTCTGGCCAAGAGAGGAAGAACTTCTGGCCAAGAGAGGAAGAACAAGAACTTCTGGCCCAAGAGAGGAAGAACTTCTGGCCCAAGAGAGGAAGAACTTCTGGCCAAGAGAGGAAGAACTTCTGGCCAAGAGAGGAAGAACTTCTGGCCAAGAGAGGAAGAACTTCTGCCCAAGAGAGGAAGAACTTCTGCCCAAGACAGGAAGAACTTCTGCCCAAGACAGGAAGAACTTCTGCCCAAGACAGGAAGAACTTCTGCCCAAGAGAGGAAGAACTTCTGGCCAAGAGAGGAGGAACTTCTGCCCAAGAGAAGAACTTCTGGCCAAGAGAGGAAAAACTTCTGGCCAAGAGAGGAAGAACATCTGGCCAAGAGAGGAGGAACTTCTGCCCAAGAGAAGAATTTCTGCCCAAGAGAGGAAGAACTTCTGCCCAAGAGAGGAAGAACTTCTGGCCAAGAGAGGAAAAACTTCTGGCCAAGAGAGGAAGAACTTCTGCCCAAGAGAGGAAGAACTTCTGGCCAAGAGAGGAAGAACTTCTGGCCAAGAGAGGAAGAACGTCTGGCCAAGAGAGGAAGAACTTCTGGCCAAGAGAGGAAGAACTTCTGGCCAAGAGAGGAAGAACTTCTGGCCAAGAGAGGAAGAACTTCTGGCCAAGAGAGGAAGAACTTCTGGCCAAGAGAGGAACTTCTGCCCAAGAGAGGAAGAACTTCTGGCCAAGAGAGGAAGAACTTCTGGCCAAGAGAGGAAGAACTTCTGGCCAAGAGAGGAACTTCTGCCCAAGAGAGGAAGAACTTCTGCCCAAGAGAGGAAGAACTTCTGGCCAAGAGAGGAAGAACTTCTGGCCAAGAGAGGAACTTCTGCCCAAGAGAGGAAGAACTTCTGGCCAAGAGAGGAAGAACTTCTGGCCGAGAGGAAGAACTTCTGCCCAAGAGAGGAAGAACTTCTGCCCAAGAGAGGAAGAACTTCTGCCCAAGAGAGGAAGAACTTCTGCCCAAGAGAGGAAGAACTTCTGGCCAAGAGAGGAAGAACTTCTGGCCAAGAGAGGAGGAACTTCTGCCCAAGAGAAGAATTTCTGCCCAAGAGAGGAAGAACTTCTGGCCAAGAGAGGAAGAACTTCTGGCCAAGAGAGGAAGAACTTCTGGCCAAGAGAGGAAGAATTTCTGCCGAAGAGAGGAAGAACTTCTGGCCAAGAGAGGAACTTCTGCCCAAGAGAAGAACTTCTGGCCAAGAGAGGAAGAACTTCTGGCCAAGAGAGGAATTTCTGCCCCGAGAGGAAGAACTTCTGCCCCGAAACTGGAACTTGGCCCAGGGCTCTCGTAGGTTCGGAGCTGGATCTCTGAACATGGTAAGGACGGGATTCCTGCCACAGTCTGACCTTTGAAGGCTTACCATGACATGGACATCTCTGGAATACCCGGGACAAACAGAACCTTCTGGAAGTGGTAGTGTATGTTCAGTTTATGGAAGAGGTCTGGTTATGAAGGCCCGACCTTAGGAATCGGAGTCCACAGCTGGATGGTCAACCCTAAATCTTCGAAAAAAGGATCTAGAAGTGTGAAGATAGAAGTTTAAAGACTGGTTGGGTTGTGAAGGCCAGGCCAGAGTTCTGCTTTAGGGATCAGAACTGGATGTTCAACCCAAAACTTCAAAAATAGAAGTGGATGTTCAGATGATGGAATTTTACAGAGAGAGGTCGGGTTGTGAAGGGCCCAAAGTTTTGGAAATCCGAGTCCACAGTTGGATGTTGAACCGTAAATCTTTGAAAATAGATCTAGAGGTGTAATGAAGGAGGTTCAGGCATCAGGAGGCAGACCCATAGCCCAAAATATCCAGTGTAAGGTCTTTGGCTGAGGAACCCTGAAGATAGGTCCATGTGTGCCCTATGGCCTGTCCGAGCCTGCTGCTGCCACTTTAAGTGGCAGCAGCAGGCTCGGACAGGCAGTTGGGCACATATTTGCCCTGTAGGCCGGGGCCACATGTCCTAACAAGAACTGGCTAATGCCCCATCTTTCATTCCTGGTAGCGGGATCCACAGTGGCTGGCAGCACTGCAAGAGGCATAATAGGACACAGTAAAAGCTATAGTATAAAGACACCCTCCTAAACCTTGTGGACGGCTTTCCCATAGACACACCCCTAAACCTTGTGGACGGCCTTCCCATAGACACACCCCTAAACCTTGTGGACGGCCTTCCCATAGACACACCCCTAAACCTTGTGGACGGCCTTCCCATAGACACACCCCTAAACCTTGTGGACAGCCTTCCCATAGACACACCCCTAAACCTTGTGGACGGCCTTTCCATGGACACACCCCTAAACCTTGTGGACGGCCTTCCCATAGACTCACCCCTAAACCTTGTGGACGGCCTTCCCATAGACACACCCCTAAACCTTATGGACAGCCTTCCCATAGACACACCCCTAAACCTTGTGGACGTCCTTCCCATAGACACACCCCAAACCTTGTGGACGGCCTTCCCATAGACACACCCCTAAACCTTGTGGACTGCATTCCCAGAAGAGGTGAAGGTGTTATAGCTGCAAAGGGCAGAGCCAACTCAATATTGAACCCTCCGGACTAAGACTGGGATGTGTATAAAGGCAGGCGTCCCAATACATTTGATGTGGCATGCGTACACCCTTTGGCCGTTGCCTCTGGAGCGCCCTGTCACATTAGCCCGGGTCTCGCCAGGACATGGTCTGCCCAGGCCTGGACACCATGGAGCCTCCATTACTGGATCAGTCTGTGACTCTCTATTCTCCGAAATGTGAAGCCAGTCCAATGAGCTGCAGAGAATCTCGATGACATTAGAGACCTCAATACTTTTTTAGTAAAATATTTCTATTTATTGAACTTTGTGAGACGTTGAAGACCAAGTTTTCCTCCGACGACCCAACACAGAAAATAAAGAGAATCTTCACATTGTGGGGTGTTTGTGAGTTTCTATGCTGAGCATTCCCTCTCTATCACATCTGAGCAGCCCATGTGACTAGAGAGTCACACATGTGGGCGTATATTCAATGACAGGCCACTCCCTCTCTCCTCCTCCATCCCCAACAAGAGTCAGCACATCGTCTACATTCCCTAGTTGTCATTGCTCGTTAGGACCTTCCCGTCCAGCTCATCTGTGGACCTTCTCCTTAGTGGACGTTGGTTTTGGATCTATTGTGATTTGGCTAAAATGGGTAATTTTTAGGTTCCCAATCATGCATCTCACATCATTAGAACCGGACGCCGGGGCCCCGGCAGAAAACCATCCACCGTGTAGATAGGTGGAACCTCCTACCGGGTTTATAACCGGACTCCGGGGTCCCAGCAGAAAACCACCCACCATGTAGATAGGTGGAACCTCCTGCTGGATTTATAACCCGACCCCGGGGTCCCAGCAGAAAACCACCCACCATGTAGATAGGTGGAACCTCCTGCTGGATTTATAACCCGACTCCTGGGTCCCAGCAGAAAACCACCCACCGTGTAGATAGGTGGAACCTCCTACCGGGTTTATAACCGGACTCCGGGGTCCCAGCAGAAAACCATCCACCATGTAGATAGGTGGAACCTCCTCCCGGGTTTATAACCCGACCCCGGGGTCCCAGCAGAAAACCACCCACCGTGTAGATAGGTGGAACCTCCTACCGGGTTTATAACCGGACTCCGGGGTCCCAGCAGAAAACCACCCACCATGTAGATAGGTGGAACCTCCTACCGGGTTTATAACCCGACCCCGGGGTCCCAGCAGAAAACCACCCACCATGTAGATAGGTGGAACCTCCTGCTGGATTTATAACCCGACCCCGGGGTCCCAGCAGAAAACCACCCACCGTGTAGATAGGTGGAACCTCCTGTCGGATTTATAACCCGACTCCGGGGTCCCAGCAGAAAACCGTCCACAATGTAGATAGGTGGAACCTCCTGTCGGATTTATAACCCGACTCCTGGGTCCCAGCAGAAAACCACCCACCATGTAGATAGGTGGAACCTCCTGCTGGATGAGATTAGGTGCTGCATAATCTATTTCAGGGGCTCCTCTGGAAGCACTGAGTGCCTCCGTAGCCTTTCCTGGAGACAAAGCATGAAGACTCAGAGAGTACCTGGGTAGACGCCTACAAAGAGGAAGCCAATCAGCAGGGGAGTTGAGAGGGGGGGGCTGGAGCCCAGAATGGGTCCCTGAAAAGCTCTGAGTCTCAGGCATGCAGCTCTCTATCGTTAGCCGTGAGCTCCGGGACCCATCTGATCCCGAGCGCCGGCGAATGCGGCCAAGGGCGCCATGGCAGGTCCCGCCTTCTGGAGCCTGCGCAAGGTCTATGATGGACGTCCCACTGGTCCAATGCTGGGACCACGGGACATGTGGCGTCCATCATAGGCGCTGCAGGCTCCAGAAGGCGGGAATTACAATACGGCCGCATTGTGGGTCAGCGTAGTCGGGTCAGGTAGGTCAGTGTATGTGGGTCAGCGTAGTCAGGTCAGGTAGGTCAGTGTATTCAGGTCAGGTAGGTCAGTGTATGTAGGTCATGGCCCAGCCCAAAAAAAAGCCTGCATCACACACCCCACCATCTCCCCCGTTTGGACTTCGGGCTGAAGCCCCTGGTCTTTTTGCCACCTAGCAACGCCCCTGCCAATTGGCAATTACTGAAGCATATTTGACGGCAAACAAACATTTTGATTGGTTCCGATGACTTTCAGAACACGCTCCATGATTTTTGTGCTTCTCCAATGGTTGGGCCGTGGAAGTCGGTTTTTATGGTCCTAGACTAGAGGTTTCGATGTGGGGATCTGATATTGGCCGTATGTTATGTAGATAATGGGGGGTTTTACTAAAATGGGAGCACTCAGAATCTGGTGCAGCTGTGCATGGGAGCCAATCAGCTTCTAACTTCAGCTTCTTCAATGAAACTCCAACAAAAAGAAACTGGAAGCCGATTGGTTCCTTGTTCAGAAGTGCGCCAGATTCTGCACTCTCCAGTTTTAGTAAATCTCCCCCTTATGGCCACAACCCAGAATGATCTACACAAAGCAAAACTGACACCAATTCACAGACTGCAGTGTCAGTATAGAAAGGATGTCCAAGTTGTAGATCTCTCCAGACAGATGAGCAGCATCTCCTCTCCATGTGCCCCAAGAAACCATTGGTGGTCCCAATTGTCAGAGATGTCCCTCAAGAAACCATTGGTGGTCCCCAATTGTCACATTTCCCTCAAGAACCCATTGGTGGTCCCCAATTGTCACATTTCCCTCAAGAACCCATTGGTGGTCCCCAATTGTCAGAGATTTCCCTCAAGAAACCATTGGTGGTCCCAATTGTCAGAGATGTCCCTCAAGAAACCATTGGTGGTCCCCAATTGTCACATTTCCCTCAAGAACCCATTGGTGGTCCCCAATTGTCACATTTCCCTCAAGAACCCATTGGTGGTCCCCAATTGTCAGAGATTTCCCTCAAGAAACCATTGGTGGTCCCCAATTGTCAGAGATTTCCCTCAAGAAACCATTGGTGGTCCCAATTGTCAGAGATTTCCCTCAAGAACCCATTGGTGGAACCCAATTGCCAGATTTCCCTCAAGAACCCATTAGTGGAACCCAATTGTCAGAATTCCTTCAAGAAACCATTGGTGGTCCCAATTGTCAGAGATGTACCTCAAGAACCCATTGGTGGTCCCCAATTGTCAGAGATTTCCCTCAAGAAACCATTGGTGGTCCCAATTGTCAGATTTCCCTCAAGAAACCATTGATGGAACCCAATTGTCAGATTTCCCTCAAGAACCCATTGGTGGTCCCCAATTGTCAGAAATGTTCCTCAAGAAACCATTGGTGGTCCCAATTGTCAGATTTCCCTCAAGAAATCATTGGTGGTTCCCAATTGTCAGATTTCCCTCAAGAACCCATTGGTGGTCCCCAATTGTCACATTTCCCTCAAGAAACCATTGGTGGTCCCAATTGTCAGAGATGTACCTCAAGAACCCATTGGTGGTCCCCAATTGTCAGAGATTTCCCTCAAGAACCCATTAGTGGAACCCAATTGTCAGATTTCCTTCAAAAACCCATTGGTGGAACCCAATTTCCAGATTTCCCTCAAGAACCCATTGGTGGTCCCAATTGTCAGATTTCCCTCAAGAACCCATTGGTGGCCCCCAATTGTCAGATTTCCCTCAAGAAACCATTGGTGGTCCCAATTGTCAGAGATGTACCTCAAGAAACCATTGGTGGTCCCCAATTGTCAGAGATTTCCCTCAAGAAACCATTGGTGGTCCCAATTGTCAGATTTCCCTCAAGAACCCATTGGTGGAATCCAATTGTCAGATTTCCTTCAATAGCCCATTGGTGGAACCCAATTGCCAGATTTCCCTCAAGAACCCATTAGTGGAACCCAATTGTCAGAATTCCTTCAAGAAACCATTGGTGGTCCCCAATTGTCAGATTTCCCTGAAGAAACCATTGATGGAACCCAATTGTCAGATTTCCCTCAAGAACCCATTGGTGGTCCCCAATTGTCAGAAATGTTCCTCAAGAAACCATTGGTGGTCCCAATTGTCAGATTTCCCTCAAGAAATCATTGGTGGTTCCCAATTGTCAGATTTCCCTCAAGAAACCATTGGTGGTCCCCAATTGTCAGAGATTTCCCTCAAGAAACCATTGGTGGTCCCCAATTGTCAGAGATATCCCTCAAGAAACCATTGGTGGTCCCCAATTGTCAAATTTCCTTCAAGAAACCATTGGTGGTCCCCAATTGTCAAATTTCCTTCAAGAAAGCCTCGTCACATTGGCACCAGAGGTCTCGTATGACCACCAATAACACAGAAGAGACTCGTCTGTAAGAAGGAAGAACTTTTATTGACGCCCCAGAATATCAAAGTACGATCCCGATTTTTTCCTTGTAGAGTTCAGATGATGGAATCTTCCCAGAGGACTTGCACTGATTACGGAGAGGATTTTCAATCGGTGCCTTAAAAGCGACTCGCAGAGGAAGGCCGCTCAGAACTCGTTGACTCCCCCCGCCCCCACCCCTCGGGTTCTGGACCTTCTGATGGGACTTTATTAAGGCATGGACGTACAAGGTCTGCTTATCTGGTGGACCCCAAACCCCTGTAAAGCCCAACTCCCAAACTCCTGTTATTTTTTAAAATTATTTACTTACAGAAATAGGAAAGTAGCTCTGGCTGCATTACTCACCTCCTCTGTGGTGCTGTACCCCCCAGCTAAGCTTCATCTCCCTTCCTGTACATACAGGACATTATGAGGGGGGGGAGGGGGGTTCCTCGTGGCTCCTCACCATCGCGCTATACATCACAGAGGACTGAACCTTGCCGGAGAAGAGAAGACCCAAACCCATAACTGGGCCACCTATATAATTCTTTCCTGACGCTGACGTAACTGCTACGTCAGGATGCGTTAGATATTTGGGGATTCTTTAGAAATGATACCAAATATATTATTTACATTTTTTTTTTAAAGGAAGAATAAAAAATGTATTGAGAATAAAACAGTTGGCAATACATTGGTAGGACAGCACTGTAATTTCCCAACATGTTTCGCCCATATCTCGGACTTCTTCAGGGGAGGAGAAGAGAAGAAGACCCAAATCCATAAAAAAATGAATAAAAAATTAAATTAAAAATATTTTTTTTTATTTTTTTTTGAAAGGCAAATAAAAAAAATGTATTGAGAATAAAACAGTTGGCAATACATTGGTAGGACAGCACTGTAAATTCCCAACATGTTTCGCCCATATCTCGGACTTCTTCAGGGGAGGAGAAGAGAAGAAGTCCCAAATCCATTAAAAAAAAAAAATGAATACAAAATTAAATTAAAATTAAAAATATTTTTTTTTATTTTTTTTTGAAAGGCAAATTAAAAAAAAAATGTATTGAGAATAAAACAGTTGGCAATACATTGGTAGGACAGCACTGTAATTTCCCAACATGTTTCGCCCATATCTCAGACTTCTTCAGGGGAGGATAAGAGAAGAAGACCCAAATCCATAAAAAAAATTTATAAAAAAAATAAATTTAATTTAAAAATTAAAAAAGAATTTTATTTTGAAAGGCAAATTTAAAAAAAAAAATGTATTGAGAATAAAACAGTTGGCAAGTACAATATATCACTATATATATATATATATATATATATATATATATATATATATATATAGTATATAATATATCAATATAGTATTGGTAAGACAGCACTGTACGGTGGATTTCCCAACATGTGTCGCCCGTATTCCGGGCTTCTTCAGGGGAGGCTGTCCAGTTTTAAAGTACAAGCCTTGTAAGAAAAGAAACAAACAAGAAAAAAAAATCTATTTTATATATATATTACAGAATATTGCATCCATTTAATTACCTAACAATTTATTATATGCACATGTAATTGAAATATATATATATGATTTTTTTTTTTTTTTTTGTTAGAAGGCTTGTACTTGAAAACTGGACAGCCTCCCCTGAAGAAGCCCGACATACGGGCAACACATGTTGGGAAATTCACCTTACAGTGCTGACCTACCAATACTGTGATATATTGTACTTGCCAACTTTTATTCTCAGTAAAAAAAATTAAATTTGCCTTTTAAAAATAAAATAAAAACATTTTTTTAATTACATTTTTATTTATTTTTCTTATGGTTTTGGGTCTTCTTCTCTTCTTCTCCCCTGAAGAAGCCTGAGATATGGGCGAAACATGTTGGGAAATTACAGTGCTGTCCTTACCAATGTATTGCCAACTGTTTTATTCTCAATTAAAAAAAAAATGATTTTTGAAATAATATATTAAATATCATTTCTAAAAAAAAAAATCCCGAAATATCTCCCTCGTTGTTGTACTACATCGTTACAGCGCCAATAGCGGCCATCAGTGCGGTTTTTTTTTAGGAGTGTTGTAGAGCAGTCCAGCTGCCATACGGCACCCAAATACCTGTTCATGTACCACCTCCCCTCCCCCCAGTCCTAACACCCGCCCTCCTCCATTCACCGGTCACCTGCTACCCCTCCCATCAGTATGGTGGGCAATGGAGAGACATCTCTGAACCTGGAAGTGCTCGGCTCTGACCTGTGTCCCCCCCCCCGAGAGTTGGCTGAGTGCAGGGGAAGTACTATGGGTCCAAAACACCCCAAGGCGACTCCTAAATGAATAGTACCTGTCCCTCAATAAGTGCCACCACAAAAGGGGGTTCATCAGCCCCCCCCCCCCCCCCCGTGTGATCGCAATAAAATTAGTACAAAATATAAAATAAATTAAATAGGGAAGGGGTGTAAGGTGAGTATATTTTTAGTTTTTATCGAGTCTGATTTCAAGAGAAGGAGCTCCAGCACACAGCCTGTGATTGACAGCCTCAGCTCTGTTGCTATGTAAAGGGGGGGGGGTGTCCCTTCCCTCCCAATCAGATCTCACTGAGCTCTGCAGAGTGTGATTTTTTTTTTTTTAGCTCACCGCCCCCCCTTTTTTTTCTGAAAGCTCAGACAAGATTTATAAACGATGGCTGTAGAAAAGAGAAGACTGCAGATAAACTGGTACAACTTCTGTAGGAGAATTGTTATCGTCTCTGCGTAAAAAAGCAAGTCACCTTCACTGGGTACATGGTGGGTTACAAGCACTTTAATATAGGAAGGGTCGTTGGGTCGACAAGACAAGCGGACCTTTGCTAACGTCCAGATAAAGTGGCCTTCATCTACGAGGTCTCCCATCCCCCTATTTTTTTTTTTTTAGCTTTGCCCCTCCTCCGTTTTATTCTCTTCGTGACTTTTTAAATGTTGGTTTAGGCGGCTCTTGAAAGGGAACTCCTTGCCGCAGTGCGGGCAGGGGTGCTGCCTTCGCATGATGTGGACTCTCCGGTGGACCTTGAGGTTGGACCTGGTGGTGAAGCCTCTCTCACATTCGGCACACCAGAAGGGCTTTTCCACCTCGTGGACCCTCTGGTGCCTCACCAGGTTGTTCTTCTGTTTGAAGCTATTGCCGCACTCGGCACACCGATGGGCCTTGTCGGCCGCGTGCAGTTTCTGGTGGTTTAGGAGGCGGGGTCCCGAGCTGAAGCGCTTCCCGCACTCCGAGCATTCGAACGGTTTCTCGGTGACGCCCACGTGGGCTCTCTTGTGTTTGGTCAGTTCGGCTTGTCGGAAGAAGCACTTACCGCAGTCGGAACAGACGGGATTCCCGCCGGCGTGAGTCCGCTCGTGCCTGAGGAGCAGCGCCTTGTGAGCGAAGCGCTTCGCGCAGAGGACGCACGGGTAGGGCTTGTCCACGGTATGGAAGCGCTGGTGCCTGGTGAACTTGTGCTGGTCCACAAAGCACTGGCCGCAGTGGGTGCAGGTGAAGGTCACCGCTTCTTGGTGGATCCGCTGGTGGCTGAGCAGGTTCTCTTGCCGGGCGTAAGATTTGCCGCAGGCCGAGCAGCAGAACTGTTTGGAGCCCGTGTGGACCTTCATGTGCTCGGCGACGTTGGACTTGCTGGAGAAGCGTTTCCCGCAGTGGGAGCAGGAGAAGGGCTTCTCTCCGGTGTGGATTCTCTCGTGGATGATGAGGTGCGAGTTGCTGGGGAAGGTGATGTTGCACTCGGAGCAGTAGAGGACCCTGTTGGCTTTGTGTATCCGAACGTGAGCTGTGAGGTCCGTCTTGTTGCAGAAGTCGGCTCCGCACTCCAGGCAGGACATCTTCTTCCCTTTGTGGGTTTCCCGGTGCCGCACCAGGTTGCCGTGATTGGTGAAGTTTCTTTTGCACACGAGGCAGGCATAGGTGGTCTTCGATGACTGAGATGCGGCGGCCAATTTGTCCTGCATGGGTTTGGTCTTCAGCTTGATCTCAATGCCTTCAATGTACTCTCCAGTGATGGTGAAGGAGTGAATGTCAGAGTCCGTGATGGTCCCTTTGAGTATGTGAAGCCCTTCAGGAGGAAAGTCTTCTTCCTCCTCCTCCTCTTTAATCTGAAGACTCTGTGTGGGATCAGCAGGTGGAGAGAAGTCCACGTTGGTGGGATCTTCTTCTTCAGGTGATCGGGGTTCTTCCTTTATCTCTATAGGTGGACACTGTACATGAGCTGGGGGTTCTAAGACATTACCCCTCCTTCCACCGGTGGTGAGAGGCTCCTGCTTTATCCGAATCATGGAGGAAGAACAGTCAAGGTCACCTGAGAATGTCCGAGCATGGGGGAGGTCTTCTCCTTCATACAAGCAGGACGACATATGTCTTCTATGATCTGCAAGGGAAGATTGCTTGGAGTCCAGGAGATTGTTGTGTCCTGACTGAGAATTCTTTCTAATAGGACCGGATGGGGAACATCTAGTTGGTGGAATGTTGTCTTTTTGAAATAAGGGGGTTACCTCATCAAGTGTACACGGTCTAAGACATCTGGGTGTGGGAGCGTCGGCACATTCTTGATGTGGAAGAGGTTCTTCTTTAATGGTGGCCTTATAGAGTGGAGCAATGTGGTTAGGGTGCAAAGGGGTCTCCTCCTTCATTATCACGGAGAATCGTGTTGTGCATGTAGAGCTGTCCGTGTACTGGCGGCTGTGACCTCTCGCCAATTGCCGCTTATTGTCTCTTGTCTCAATCCAGGTGGTCTCTTCCATAGTCTGGATCTTTGCCATGTTCGTTGTCTCAGTATGAGTCTCTTCTATGTCCATTATCTCAGTCTGGGCCTTTTCCAAATCCATTGTCTTAATCCGGGTCTTCTCCATGTCTGTTGCCCCCATGCGGGTCTTATCCATGTCCCTTGTCTCAGTTCGCGTCTCTTCCATGTCCCTTATCTCAGTCCGGGTCTCTTCCATGTCCCTTGTCTCAGTTCGGGTCTCTTCCATGTCCCTTGACTCAGTCCGGGTCTCTTCCATGTCCCTTGTCTCAGTCCGGGTCTCTTCCATGTCCCTTGTCTCAGTTCGGGTCTCTTCCCTGTCCCTTGTCTCAGTTCGGGTCTCTTCCATGTCCCTTGTCTCAGTCCGGGTCTCTTCCATGTCCCTTGTCTCAGTTCGGGTCTCTTCCATGTCCCTTGTCTCAGTCCGGGTCTCTTCCATGCCCCTTGTCTCAGTCCGGGTCTCTTCCATGTCCCTTGTCTCAGTCCGGGTCTCTTCCATGTCCCTCGTCTCAGTCCGGGTCTCTTCCCTGTCCCTTGTCTCAGTTCGGGTCTCTTCCATGTCCCTTGTCTCAGTCCGGGTCTCTTCCATGTCCCTTGTCTCAGTCCGGGTCTCTTTAATGCCCATTATCTCCACATCCCTTGTCTTAGTCTGGGACTCTTCCATCACTGTCTGATCTTGAGGCTCTCCTAACCCGGATCTCACGCTGCTGCCAAACTCCGGATCATGCTACCGTGATGAATATTCACGAAGGTCTCCTCCTCTGTGACACATGAATGAACTCCGATGTGATGGCTCCCAGATCATTGGTGGCTTCTCGCTGACCTGCCAGAAAGGAGGAAAGAGTGAGAGCCAACACCAAGAACCGACACAAAGGGGCACAAAAACACAACAGGATAAAGTTATGTTAAAGGGCAACTTCACTTTTAGTAGATGACCCCCTTCATGTATCTGACATAGTTTCCTCCATCCCACGCTATAGTCCTGCCCTGTGCTGCACAAACAGCGGGGTCCTCTGCCTAGGGCACCCGGCAGCTCTATTGATTCCTATTATAGACCATACCCCACAGGATGACTGTGGGTCAATAGGAAATGTACTGGCTGTGCGGTGCTGGGATGTATTGGATGTGCGGTGCTGGGATGTATTGGATGTGCGGTGCTGGGATGTACTGGAAACAAAGGCTGTGCGGTGCTGGGATGTACTGGATGTGCGGTGCTGGGATGTACTGGATGTGCGGTGCTGGGATGTACTGGAAACAAAGGCTGTGCGGTGCTGGGATGTACTGGATGTGCGGTGCTGGGATGTACTGGAAACAAAGGCTGTGCGGTGCTGGGATGTACTGGATGTGCGGTGCTGGGATGTACTGGATGTGCGGTAAAGGGGGGGGAACTGGACCATATAGGTCTAAAGGTTCTCAACATCTTCCTGGTACAAACAATTCTGTATGGAATCTGCCGGTCATTGCTTCCTTCCTTCCAGGAGACCTTCTGGCCTTTGTGGACCTCCCGGATCTCTGTTTGCATGTCCCCATCATCCCTGCTGCCCCTTCCCACTTTGCCTGTCCTCTGCACCTCCATCTTTCAGTAGGCCCCTTCTCGCTCTGCGTCACTTTCAGGGCTTCCCCATAATGGAATACCTTGGAGACCTTCTTCTGAGGGAACAGTCCATGAGGTGGATCCTGGATCTCCAGATAGAACGATCCCACATCGGACTACATGGGCCCCGATCTGAGACACAGTCCTGGCCAAAGTTTTCCTTCTCCTGGACAAACTCCAACCTCTGTCCTTGTAGTCCAGGAGCCAACCGACCCTCCATTTTTACATGAGGGTCATGGATATTATGGTGTCTTCCTAGTTCCATACGCCCAATTTCCCTCCCGACCATTGCAACTCATTATTCTGCCAGAACACGGGACAAGAGGGTGTAGTCCCTGGATTGTCCTATGACTAGCAGGACCAGGTTTGTGGTGGGTCACCAGTGTGGCACTGGATTCGGGAAAATCCAATGGTTTGGAAGGTACTCACGACAGATACCAGGTGTCCATTTCATACAAGGGACTTGGTCATTGGAGGAAACTTTCTTCCAGGGCCCCATTCCCACGGTGGTTTCTTCCAGGGCCTCTTCCCATGGTGGTTTCTTCCAGGGCCCCTTCCCATGGTGGTTTCTTCCAGAGCCCCTTCCCATTGTGGTTTCTTCCAGAGCCCCTTCCCATTGTGGTTTCTTCCAGGGCCCCTTCCCATGGTGGTTTCTTCCAGGACCCCTTCCCATGGTGGTTTCTTCCAGGGCCCCTTCCCACGGTGGTTTCTTCCAGGGTCCCTTCCCATGGTGGTTTCTTCCAGGGTCCCTTCCCATGGTGGTTTCTTCCAGGGCCCCTTCCCATGGTGGTTTCTTCTAGGACCCCTTCCCATGGTGGTTTCTTCCAGAGCCCCTTCCCATGGTGGTTTCTTCCAGAGCCCCTTCTCATGGTGGTTTCTTCCAGAGCCCCTTCTCATGGTGGTTTCTTCCAGGGCCCCTTCCCATGGTGGTTTCTTCCAGAGCCCCTTCCCATTGTGGTTTCTTCCAGGGCCCCTTCCCATGGTGGTTTCTTCCAGGACCCCTTCCCATGGTGGTTTCTTCCAGGGCCCCTTCCCACGGTGGTTTCTTCCATGGCCCCTTCCCATGGTGGTTTCTTCCAGGGCCCCTTCCCATGGTGGTTTCTTCTAGGACCCCTTCCCATGGTGGTTTCTTCCAGGGCCCCTTCCCATGGTGGTTTCTTCCAGGGCCCCTTCCCATGGTGGTTTCTTCCAGGGCCCCTTCCCACGGTGGTTTTTTCCATCGCCCCTTCCCATGGTGGTTTCTTCCAGGGCCCCTTCCCATGGTGGTTTCTTCCAGGACCCCTTCCCACGGTGGTTTCTTCCAGGGCCCCTTCCCACGGTGGTTTCTTCCATGGCCCCTTCCCATGGTGGTTTCTTCCAGGGCCCCTTCCCATGGTGGTTTCTTCCAGGACCCCTTCCCATGGTGGTTTCTTCCATGGCCCCTTCCCACTGTGGTTTCTTCCAGGGCCCCTTCCCATGGTGATTTCTTCCAGGGCCCCTTCCCATGGTGGTTTCTTCCAGGGCCCTTTCCCATGGTGGTTTCTTCCAGAGCCCCTTCCCATGGTGGTTTCTTCCAGAGCCCCTTCCCATGGTGGTTTCTTCCAGAGCCCCTTTCCCATGGTGGTTTCTTCCAGGACCCCTTTCCCATGGTGGTTTCTTCCAGGGCCCCTTCCCATGGTGGTTTCTTCCAGGGCCTCTTCCCATGGTGGTTTCTTCCAGAGCCCCTTCCCATGGTGGTTTCTTCTAGGACCCCTTCCCATGGTGGTTTCTTCCAGGGCCCCTGCCCCTTCCCATGGTGGTTTCTTCCAGGGCCCCTGTCCCTTCCCATGGTGGTTTCTTCCAGGGCCTCTTCCCATGGTGGTTTCTTCCAGAGCCCCTTCCCATGGTGGTTTCTTCCAGGACCCCTTCCCATGGTGGTTTCTTCCAGGGCCCCTTCCCATGGTGGTTTCTTCCAGGGCCCCTTCCCATGGTGGTTTCTTCCAGGGCCCCTTCCCATGGTGGTTTCTTCCAGAGCCCCTTCCCATGGTGGTTTCTTCCAGGGCCCCTTCCCATGGTGGTTTCTTCCAGGGCCTCTTCCCATGGTGGTTTCTTCCAGGGCCCCTTCCCATGGTGGTTTCTTCCAGGGCCCCTTCCCATGGTGGTTTCTTCCAGGGCCCCTTCCCATGGTGGTTTCTTCCAGGGCCCCTTCCCATGGTGGTTTCTTCCAGGGCCCCTTCCCATGGTGGTTTCTTCCAGGGCCTCTTCCCATGGTGGTTTCTTCCAGGGCCCCTTCCCATGGTGGTTTCTTCCAGGGCCCTTCCCATGGTGGTTTCTTCCAGGCCCCTTCCCATGGTGGTTTCTTCCAGGACCCCTTCCCATGGTGGTTTCTTCCAGGGCCCCTTCCCATGGTGGTTTCTTCCAGGGCCCCTTCCCATGGTGGTTTCTTCCAGGGCCCCTTCCCATGGTGGTTTCTTCCAGGGCCCCTTCCCATGGTGGTTTCTTCCAGGGCCCCTTCCCATGGTGGTTTCTTCCAGGGCCCCTTCCCATGGTGGTTTCTTCCAGGGCCTCTTCCCATGGTGGTTTCTTCCAGGGCCCTTTCCCATGGTGGTTTCTTCCAGGGCCTCTTCCCATGGTGGTTTCTTCCAGGGCCCTTTCCCATGGTGGTTTCTTCCAGGGCCCCTTCCCATGGTGGTTTCTTCCAGGGCCCCTTCCCAGGGCCCCTGGTGGTTTCTTCCAGGGCCCCTTCCCATGGTGGTTTCTTCCAGGGCCCCTTCCCATGGTGGTTTCTTCCAGGACCCCTTCCCATGGTGGTTTCTTTCAGGGCCCCTTCCCACGGTGGTTTCTTCCATGGCCCCTTCCCATGGTGGTTTCTTCCATGGCCCCTTCCCACTGTGGTTTCTTCCAGGGCCCCTTCCCATGGTGATTTCTTCCAGGGCCCCTTCCCATGGTGGTTTCTTCCAGGGCCCTTTCCCATGGTGGTTTCTTCCAGAGCCCCTTCCCATGGTGGTTTCTTCCAGAGCCCCTTCCCATGGTGGTTTCTTCCAGAGCCCCTTCCCATGGTGGTTTCTTCCAGGGCCCCTTCCCATGGTGGTTTCTTCCAGGGCCCCTTCCCAGGGTGGTTTCTTCCAGGGCCCCTTCCCAGGGTGGTTTCTTCCAGAGCCCCTTCCCATGGTGGTTTCTTCCAGAGCCCCTTCCCATGGTGGTTTCTTCCAGGGCCCCTTCCCATGGTGGTTTCCTCCAGGACCCCTTCCCATGGTGGTTCTTCCATGGCCCTTTCCCATGGTGGTTTCTTCCAGGGCCTCTTCCCATGGTGGTGTCTTCCAGGACCCCTTCCCATGGTGGTTTCTTCCAGGACCCCTTCCCATGGTGGTTTCTTCCAGAGCCCCTTCCCATGGTGGTTTCTTCCAGGGCCCCTTCCCATGGTGGTTTCTTCCATGGCCCTTTCCCATGGTGGTTTCTTCCAGGGCCTCTTCCCATGGTGGTGTCTTCCAGGACCCCTTCCCATGGTGGTTCTTCCATGGCCCTTTCCCATGGTGGTTTCTTCCAGGGCCTCTCCCCATGGTGGTGTCTTCCAGGACCCCTTCCCATGGTGGTTTCTTCCAGGACCCCTTCCCATGGTGGTTTCTTCCAGAGCCCCTTCCCATGGTGGTTTCTTCCAGGGCCTCTTCCCATGGTGGTTTCTTCCAGGGCCCCTTCCCATGGTGGTTTCTTCCAGGGCCCCTTCCCAGGGTGGTTTCTGTATGAGGCACAGTTATCCCCTCCCCCCAGGTGAGGTATGAGGCACAGTTATCCCCCCCCAGGTGAGGTATGAGGCACAGTTATCCCCTCCCCCCAGGTGAGGTATGAGGTACAGTTATCCCCCCCCCAGGTGAGGTATGAGGCACAGTTATCCCCTCCCCCCAGGTGAGGTATGAGGTACAGTTATCCCCTCCCCCCAGGTGAGGTATGAGGCACAGTTATCCCCTCCCCCCAGGTGAGGTATGAGGTAGTTATCCCCTCCCCCCAGGTGAGGTATGAGGCACAGTTATCCCCTCCCCCCCAGGTGAGGTATGAGGTACAGTTATCCCCTCCCCCCAGGTGAGGTATGAGGCACAGTTATCTCCTCCCCCCAGGTGAGGTATGAGGCACAGTTATCTCCTCCCCCCAGGTGAGGTATGAGGTACAGTTATCCCCTCCCCCCAGGTGAGGTATGAGGCACAGTTATCCCCTCCCCCCAGGTGAGGTATGAGGTACAGTTATCCCCTTCCCCCAGGTGAGGTATGAGGCACAGTTATCTCCTCCCCCCAGGTGAGGTATGAGGCACAGTTATCTCCTCCCCCCAGGTGAGGTATGAGGTACAGTTATCTCCTCCCCCCAGGTGAGGTATGAGGTACAGTTATCCCCTCCCCCCAGGTGAGGTATGAGGTACAGTTATCCCCTCCCCCCATGTGAGGTATGAGGTACAGTTATCCCCTCCCCCCCAGGTGAGGTATGAGGTACAGTTATCCCCTCCCCCCAGGTGAGGTATGAGGCACAGTTATCCCCTCCCCCCAGGTGAGGTATGAGGTACAGTTATCCCCTCCCCCCAGGTGAGGTATGAGGCACAGTTATCCCCTCCCCCCAGGTGAGGTATGAGGTAGTTATCCCCTCCCCCCAGGTGAGGTATGAGGCACAGTTATCCCCTCCCCCCCAGGTGAGGTATGAGGTACAGTTATCCCCACCCCCCAGGTGAGGTATGAGGCACAGTTATCTCCTCCCCCCAGTGAGGTATGAGGCACAGTTATCTCCTCCCCCCAGGTGAGGTATGAGGTACAGTTATCCCCTCCCCCCAGGTGAGGTATGAGGCACAGTTATCCCCCCCTCCCCCCAGGTGAGGTATGAGGTACAGTTATCCCCTCCCCCCAGGTGAGGTATGAGGCACAGTTATCTCCTCCCCCCAGGTGAGGTATGAGGCACAGTTATCTCCTCCCCCCAGGTGAGGTATGAGGTACAGTTATCTCCTCCCCCCAGGTGAGGTATGAGGTACAGTTATCCCCTCCCCCCAAGTGAGGTATGAGGTACAGTTATCCCCTCCCCCCATGTGAGGTATGAGGTACAGTTATCCCCTCCCCCCCCAGGTGAGGTATGAGGTACAGTTATCCCCTCCCCCCAGGTGAGGTATGAGGCACAGTTATCCCCTCCCCCCAGGTGAGGTATGAGGCACAGTTATCCCCTCCCCCCAGGTGAGGTATGAGGTACAGTTATCCCCTCCCCCAGGTGAGGTATGAGGCACAGTTATCCCCTCCCCCCAGGTGAGGTATGAGGCACAGTTATCCCCTCCCCCCAGGTGAGGTATGAGGTACAGTTATCCCCCCCCAGGTGAGGTATGAGGCACAGTTATCCCCTCCCCCCAGGTGAGGTATGAGGCACAGTTATCCCCTCCCCCCAGGTGAGGTTTGTGGTACAGTTATCCCCCCCCCAGGTTAGGTATGAGGCACAGTTATCCCCTCCCCCCAGGTGAGGTATGAGGCACAGTTATCCCCTCCCCCCAGGTGAGGTATGAGGTACAGTTATCCCCCTCCCCCAGGTGAGGTATGAGGCACAGTTATCCCCTCCCCCCAGGTGAGGTATGAGGCACAGTTATCCCCTCCCCCCAGGTGAGGTATGAGGTACAGTTATCCCCCCCCAGGTGAGGTATGAGGCACAGTTATCTCCTCCCCCCAGGTGAGGTATGAGGTAGTTATCTCCTCCCCCCCAGTGAGGTATGAGGTACAGTTATCCCCTCCCCCCAGGTGAGGTATGAGGCACAGTTATCTCCTCCCCCCAGGTGAGGTATGAGGTAGTTATCTCCTCCCCCCCAGGTGAGGTATGAGGCACAGTTATCCCCTCCCCCCAGGTGAGGTATGAGGCACAGTTATCCCCTCCCCCCAGGTGAGGTATGAGGCACAGTTATCCCCTCCCCCCAGGTGAGGTATGAGGTACAGTTATCTCCTCCCCCCAGGTGAGGTATGAGGTACAGTTATCCCCTCCCCCCAGGTGAGGTATGAGGCACAGTTATCCCCTCCCCCCAGGTGAGGTATGAGGCACAGTTATCCCCTCCCCCCAGGTGAGGTATGAGGCACAGTTATCCCCTCCCCCCAGGTGAGGTATGAGGTACAGTTATCCCCCTCCCCCCCAGGTGAGGTATGAGGCACAGTTATCCCCTCCCCCCAGGTGAGGTATGAGGTACAGTTATCCCCTCCCCCCAGGTGAGGTATGAGGCACAGTTATCCCCTCCCCCCAGGTGAGGTATGAGGCACAGTTATCCCCTCCCCCCAGGTGAGGTATGAGGTACAGTTATCTCCTCCCCCCAGGTGAGGTATGAGGTACAGTTATCCCCTCCCCCCAGGTGAGGTATGAGGCACAGTTATCCCCTCCCCCCAGGTGAGGTATGAGGTACAGTTATCCCCTCCCCCCAGGTGAGGTATGAGGTACAGTTATCCCCTCCCCCCAGGTGAGGTATGAGGTACAGTTATCCCCTCCCCCCAGGTGAGGTATGAGGTACAGTTATCCCCTCCCCCCAGGTGAGGTATGAGGCACAGTTATCCCCTCCCCCCAGGTGAGGTATGAGGTACAGTTATCCCCTCCCCCCAGGTGAGGTATGAGGTACAGTTATCCCCTCCCCCCAGGTGAGGTATGAGGCACAGTTATCCCCTCCCCCCAGGTGAGGTATGAGGCACAGTTATCCCCTCCCCCCCCCAGGTGAGGTATGAGGTACAGTTATCCCCTCCCCCCAGGTGAGGTATGAGGTACAGTTATCCCCTCCCCCCAGGTGAGGTATGAGGCACAGTTATCCCCTCCCCCCAGGTGAGGTATGAGGCACAGTTATCCCCTCCCCCCCATGTGAGGTATGAGGTACAGTTATCCCCTCCCCCCAGGTGAGGTATGAGGTACAGTTATCCCCTCCCCCCAGGTGAGGTATGAGGCACAGTTATCCCCTCCCCCCAGGTGAGGTATGAGGTACAGTTATCTCCTCCCCCCAGGTGAGGTATGAGGTACAGTTATCCCCTCCCCCCAGGTGAGGTATGAGGCACAGTTATCCCCTCCCCCCAGGTGAGGTATGAGGCACAGTTATCCCCTCCCCCCAGGTGAGGTATGAGGTACAGTTATCCCCTCCCCCCCCCAGGTGAGGTATGAGGTACAGTTATCCCCTCCCCCCAGGTGAGGTATGAGGCACAGTTATCCCCTCCCCCCAGGTGAGGTATGAGGCACAGTTATCCCCTCCCCCCATGTGAGGTATGAGGTACAGTTATCCCCTCCCCCCAGGTGAGGTATGAGGTACAGTTATCCCCTCCCCCCCAGGTGAGGTATGAGGCACAGTTATCCCCTCCCCCCAGGTGAGGTATGAGGCACAGTTATCTCCTCCCCCCAGGTGAGGTATGAGGTACAGTTATCCCCTCCCCCCAGGTGAGGTATGAGGCACAGTTATCCCCTCCCCCCAGGTGAGGTATGAGGCACAGTTATCCCCTCCCCCCAGGTGAGGTATGAGGTACAGTTATCCCCTCCCCCCCAGGTGAGGTATGAGGCACAGTTATCCCCTCCCCCCAGGTGAGGTATGAGGTACAGTTATCCCCTCCCCCCAGGTGAGGTATGAGGCACAGTTATCCCCCCCCCCAGGTGAGGTATGAGGTACAGTTATCCCCCCCCCCAGGTGAGGTATGAGGCACAGTTATCCCCTCCCCCCAGGTGAGGTATGAGGTACAGTTATCCCTCCCCCCAGGTGAGGTATGAGGCACAGTTATCCCCCCCCCCAGGTGAGGTATGAGGCAGTTATCCCCTCCCCCCCAGTGAGGTATGAGGCCAGTTATCCTCCCCCCAGGTGAGGTATGAGGCAGTTATCCCCTCCCCCCAGTGAGGTATGAGGCTCAGTTATCCCCCCCAGGTGAGGTATGAGGTACAGTTATCCCCCCCCCCCAGTATGAGGTACAGATCCCCTCCCCCCAGGTATGAGGCACAGTACCCCTCCCCCCAGTGAGGTATGAGGTACAGTTATCCCTCCCCCCAGGTGAGGTATGAGGCACAGTTATCCCCTCCCCCCAGGTGAGGTATGAGGTACAGTTATCCCCTCCCCCCAGGTGAGGTATGAGGCACAGTTATCCCCTCCCCCCAGGTGAGGTATGAGGCACAGTTATCCCCTCCCCCCAGGTGAGGTATGAGGCACAGTTATCCCCTCCCCCCAGGTGAGGTATGAGGCACAGTTATCCCCTCCCCCCAGGTGAGGTATGAGGCACAGTTATCCCCTCCCCCCCAGGTGAGGTATGAGGCACAGTTATCCCCTCCCCCCAGGTGAGGTATGAGGCACAGTTATCCCCTCCCCCCAGGTGAGGTATGAGGCACAGTTATCCCCTCCCCCCAGGTGAGGTATGAGGCACAGTTATCCCCTCCCCCCAGGTGAGGTATGAGGCACAGTTATCCCCTCCCCCCAGGTGAGGTATGAGGTACAGTTATCCCCTCCCCCCAGGTGAGGTATGAGGCACAGTTATCCCCTCCCCCCAGGTGAGGTATGAGGCACAGTTATCCCCTCCCCCCAGGTGAGGTATGAGGCACAGTTATCCCCTCCCCCCAGGTGAGGTATGAGGCACAGTTATCCCCTCCCCCCAGGTGAGGTATGAGGCACAGTTATCCCCTCCCCCCAGGTGAGTATGAGGCACAGTATCCCCTCCCCCCAGGTGAGGTATGAGGTACAGTTATCCCCTCCCCCCAGGTGAGGTATGAGGCAGTTATCCCCTCCCCCCAGTGAGGTATGAGGCCAGTTATCCTCCCCCCAGGTGAGGTATGAGGTAGTTATCTCCTCCCCCCAGGTGAGGTATGAGGCAGTTATCCCCTCCCCCCAGGTGAGGTATGAGGCACAGTTACCCCTCCCCCCAGTGAGGTATGAGGTACAGTTATCCCTCCCCCCAGGTGAGGTATGAGGCACAGTTATCCCCTCCCCCCAGGTGAGGCACAGTATCCCCTCCCCCCAGGTGAGGTATGAGGTACAGTTATCCCCTCCCCCCAGGTGAGGTATGAGGCACAGTTATCTCCTCCCCCCAGGTGAGGTATGAGGTACAGTTATCCCCTCCCCCCAGGTGAGGTATGAGGCACAGTTATCCCCTCCCCCCAGGTGAGGTATGAGGTACAGTTATCCCCTCCCCCCAGGTGAGGTATGAGGCACAGTTATCCCCTCCCCCCAGGTGAGGTATGAGTACAGTATCCCCTCCCCCCAGTGAGGTATGAGGCCAGTTATCCCCCCCCCCCAGGTGAGGTATGAGGCAGTTATCCCCTCCCCCCAGTGAGGTATGAGGCCAGTTATCCCCCTCCCCCAGGTGAGGTATGAGGTACAGTTATCCCCTCCCCCCAGTGAGGTATGAGGCACAGTTATCCCCTCCCCCCAGGTGAGGTATTAAGGTTTATCCCCTCCCCCCAGGTGAGGTATGAGGCACAGTTATCCCCTCCCCCCAGGTGAGGTATGAGGCACAGTTATCCCCTCCCCCCAGGTGAGGTATGAGGCACAGTTACCTCCTCAGTTGCTGTCTGTCTCTTTTCATGCTGTAGGCCTCCACCGGAAGTCCACTCTCCTCTTCCTCCTGGTTTTGCGTTCCAGGCTACTTCCGGGTTCTGCGTTTCACATCTTCAGACACTTCCGCTCTGTTGCGTTCCACCAGAGGACGTAGCCCCGCCTTCCCTCTGAATGTGGCGCGTGCGCAGTACGGAGGGATTGTGAAGCCGGCGGAGGGGGCGTGTCCCGGCATTTCCCGCGCGAGCTGAGGGAGGAGGAAAATGTCAGCCTGACCCCCATTGTCGTCACAGGAGCCGTGTGTGTGGGGGAGGGGCGGATAATGGATATGAAGTATATTATTATATATAAAGTCAGCCGAATGTTTATTATATATCTGGGGACCCCACCGGGGGGGACATGAAACCTGATTGGTCGCTCGCCCTTATATTCCGAGGATCACCTGAACTGAGGACACACCCAGTGTGATTGGCTCCGCCCCCTAGGAGCGCCTGTCACCCGAGTGGTGGTTATAGGTCAGGTGGTGTGTTGTGCCATGGCTCCGCCTCCAGTGTAGACCTATGTCACCTCATTGGCTGCCCAGATACCTCATGACTGACCTGTCACCATTGGAAGGGTGTACCAAGATGGCGGCTGGACTCTTCCAGTGTCCATGGTGGTCCCTCCACTCATCACCAACACACAGGGACCTTCTACTGGTCGGGAACACCTGGCCCTGAACTAGGGATGGCTTCCAAATTGTGGCCCCCGGCATAGTGGGGGGGGGGGGGGGGTCTGATTTTGGTGTTGTGTCTCTAGTGGTGTGCAAGATATGGGGCCCTGAGCCGGTGCTGGGAAAGACAGAGACCTAAACTAGGGGGGCATTTCTGGTGGACACCGCTTTGTGGCCCTGATCTGGTGTAGAGGGTCCGCGGATCCTCCATTGGGGGTCCTTAGTGCTCTCTGGTCTTTGTGGGCCCCAGACTGTAGAGGGTCCTCCATTGGGGGGCCCTGGGGTCCTTAGTACTCTCTCTGGTCTTTGTTGGTAGGAGACACAGGTTATCGGAGAGGTGAGGTAGGAGACACAGGTCACGGGAGAGGTGAGGTAGGAGACACAGGTCATTGGAGAGGTGAGGAAGGAGACACAGGTCACGGGAGAGGTGAGGTAGGAGACACAGGTCATTGGAGAGGTGAGGAAGGAGACACAGGTCACGGGAGAGGTGAGGTAGGAGACACAGGTCACAGGAGAGGTGAGGTAGGAGACACAGGTCACGGGAGAGGTGAGGTAGGAGACACAGGTCACAGGAGAGGTGAGGAAGGAGACACAGGTCACGGGAGAGGTGAGGTAGGAGACACAGGTCACAGGAGAGGTGAGGTAGGAGACACAGGTCACGGGAGAGGTGAGGTAGGAGACACAGGAGAGGTGAGGTAGGAGACACAAGAGAGGTGAGGTAGGAGACACAGGTTATCGGAGAGGTGAGGAAGGAGACACAGGTCACGGGAGAGGTGAGGTAGGAGACACAGGTCATTGGAGAGGTGAGGTAGGAGACACAGGTCATTGGAGAGGTGAGGTAGGAGACACAGGTCACGGGAGAGGTGAGGAAGGAGACACAGGTCACGGGAGAGGTGAGGTAGGAGACACGGGTCACGGGAGAGGTGAGGTAGGAGACACAGGTCATTGGAGAGGTGAGGTAGGAGACACAGGTCACAGGAGAGGTGAGGAAGGAGACACAGGTCACGGGAGAGGTGAGGTAGGAGACACAGGTCACAGGAGAGGTGAGGTAGGAGACACAGGTCACGGGAGAGGTGAGGTAGGAGACACAGGAGAGGTGAGGTAGGAGACACAGGTCATGGGTGAGGTGAGGAAGGAGACACAGGTTATCGGAGAGGTGAGGTAGGAGACACAGGTCACAGGAGAGGTGAGGAAGGAGACACAGGTCACGGGAGAGGTGAGGTAGGAGACACAGGTCACAGGAGAGGTGAGGTAGGAGACACAGGTCACGGGAGAGGTGAGGTAGGAGACACAGGAGAGGTGAGGTAGGAGACACAGGAGAGGTGAGGTAGGAGACACAGGTTATCGGAGAGGTGAGGAAGGAGACACAGGTCACGGGAGAGGTGAGGTAGGAGACACAGGTCATTGGAGAGGTGAGGTAGGAGACACAGGTCACAGGAGAGGTGAGGAAGGAGACACAGGTCACGGGAGAGGTGAGGTAGGAGACACAGGTCACAGGAGAGGTGAGGTAGGAGACACAGGTCACGGGAGAGGTGAGGTAGGAGACACAGAGAGGTGAGGTAGGAGACACAGGAGAGGTGAGGTGAGACACAGTAGGAGAGGTGAGGAAGGAGACACAGGAGGGAGAGGTGAGGTAGGAGACACAGGTTATCGGAGAGGTTGGGAGACACAGGTCACGGGAGAGGTGAGGTAGGAGACACAGGTCATTGGAGAGGTGAGGTAGGAGACACAGGTCATTGGAGAGGTGAGGTAGGAGACACAGGTCACGGGAGAGGTGAGGAAGGAGACACAGGTCACGGGAGAGGTGAGGTAGGAGACACGGGTCACGGGAGAGGTGAGGTAGGAGACACAGGTCATTGGAGAGGTGAGGAAGGAGACACAGGTCACAGGAGAGGTGAGGTAGGAGACACAGGAGAGGTGAGGTAGGAGACACAGGTCACGGGAGAGGTGAGGTAGGAGACACAGGTCACGGGAGAGGTGAGGAAGGAGACACAGGTCACGGGAGAGGTGAGGTAGGAGACACAGGTCATTGGAGAGGTGAGGTAGGAGACACGGGTCACGGGAGAGGTGAGGTAGGAGACCCAGGTCATTGGAGAGGTGAGGAAGGAGACACAGGTCACGGGAGAGGTGAGGTAGGAGACACAGGAGAGGTGAGGTAGGAGACATAGGTCACGGGAGAGGTGAGGAAGGAGACACAGGTCATTGGAGAGGTGAGGAAGGAGACACAGGTCACGGGAGAGTTGAGGTAGGAGACACAGGAGAGGTGAGGTAGGAGACACAGGTCATGGGTGAGGTGAGGAAGGAGACACAGGTTATCGGAGAGGTGAGGTAGGAGACACAGGTCACGGGAGAGGTGAGGTAGGAGACACAGGTCACAGGAGAGGTGAGGTAGGAGACACAGGAGAGGTGAGGTAGGAGACACAGGTCACGGGAGAGGTGAGGTAGGAGACACAGGAGAGGTGAGGTAGGAGACACAGGTTATCGGAGAGGTGAGGAAGGAGACACAGGTCACGGGAGAGGTGAGGTAGGAGACACCGGAGAGGTGAGGTAGGAGACACAGGTTATCGGAGAGGTGAGGAAGGAGACACAGGTCACGGGAGAGGTGAGGTAGGAGACACAGGTCATTGGAGAGGTGAGGTAGGAGACACAGGTCATTGGAGAGGTGAGGTAGGAGACACAGGTTATTGGAGAGGTGAGGTAGGAGACACGGGTCACGGGAGAGGTGAGGAAGGAGACACAGGTCACGGGAGAGGTGAGGTAGGAGACACAGGAGAGGTGAGGTAGGAGACACAGGTCATGGGTGAGGTGAGGAAGAAGACACAGGTCACAGGAGAGGTGAGGTAGGAGACACAGGTTATCGGAGAGGTGAGGAAGGAGACACAGGTCACGGGAGAGGTGAGGTAGGAGACACAGGAGAGGTGAGGTAGGAGACACAGGTCATGGGTGAGGTGAGGAAGGAGACACAGGTCACAGGAGAGGTGAGGTAGGAGACACAGGAGAGGTGAGGTAGGAGACACAGGTTATCGGAGAGGTGAGGAAGGAGACACAGGTCACGGGAGAGGTGAGGTAGGAGACACAGGAGAGGTGAGGTAGGAGACACAGGTTATCGGAGAGGTGAGGAAGGAGACACAGGTCACGGGAGAGGTGAGGTAGGAGACACAGGTCAGTGGAGAGGTGAGGTAGGAGACACGGGTCACGGGAGAGGTGAGGTAGGAGACACAGGTCATTGGAGAGGTGAGGTAGGAGACACGGGTCACGGGAGAGGTGAGGTAGGAGACACGGGTCACGGGAGAGGTGAGGTAGGAGACACAGGTCATTGGAGAGGTGAGGTAGGAGACACAGGTCACAGGAGAGGTGAGGTAGGAGACACAGGAGAGGTGAGATAGGAGACACAGGTCACGGGAGAGGGGAGGTAGGAGACACAGGAGAGGTGAGGTAGGAGACACAGGTTATCGGAGAGGTGAGGTAGGAGACACAGGACATTGGAGAGGTGAGGTAGGAGACACGGGTCACGGGAGAGGTGAGGTAGGAGACACGGGTCACGGGAGAGGTGAGGTAGGAGACACAGGTCATTGGAGAGGTGAGGTAGGAGACACAGGTTATTGGAGAGGTGAGGTAGGAGACACGGGTCACGGGAGAGGTGAGGTAGGAGACACAGGTTATCGGAGAGGTGAGGTAGGAGACACAGGTGACGGGAGAGGTGAGGTAGGAGACACAGGTCATTGGAGAGGTGAGGTAGGAGACACAGGTTATTGGAGAGGTGAGGTAGGAGACACGGGTCACGGGAGAGGTGAGGTAGGAGACACAGGTCACGGGAGAGGTGAGGTAGGAGACACAGGTCATTGGAGAGGTGAGGTAGGAGACACGGGTCACGGGAGAGGTGAGGTAGGAGACACAGGTCATTGGAGAGGTGAGGTAGGAGACACAGGTCATTGGAGAGGTGAGGTAGGAGACACGGGTCACGGGAGAGGTGAGGTAGGAGACACGGGTCACGGGAGAGGTGAGGTAGGAGACACAGGTCATTGGAGAGGTGAGGTAGGAGACACAGGTCACAGGAGAGGTGAGGTAGGAGACACAGGAGAGGTGAGATAGGAGACACAGGTCACGGGAGAGGGGAGGTAGGAGACACAGGAGAGGTGAGGTAGGAGACACAGGTTATCGGAGAGGTGAGGTAGGAGACACAGGTCATTGGAGAGGTGAGGTAGGAGACACGGGTCACGGGAGAGGTGAGGTAGGAGACACGGGTCACGGGAGAGGTGAGGTAGGAGACACAGGTCATTGGAGAGGTGAGGTAGGAGACACAGGTCACAGGAGAGGTGAGGTAGGAGACACAGGAGAGGTGAGGTAGGAGACACAGGTCACGGGAGAGGTGAGGTAGGAGACACAGGAGAGGTGAGGTAGGAGACACAGGTTATCGGAGAGGTGAGGTAGGAGACACATGTCACAGGAGAGGTGAGGTAGGAGACACAGGTCATCGGAGAGGTGAGGTAGGAGACACAGGTCACGGGAGAGATGAGGTAGGAGACACAGGTCATTGGAGAGGTGAGGTAGGAGACACAGGAGAGGTGAGGTAGGAGACACAGGTCACGGGAGAGGTGAGGTAAGAGACACCGGTCACAGGAGTGGTGAGGTAGGAGACACAGGTTATCGGAGAGGTGAGGAAGGAGACACAGGTCACGGGAGAGGTGAGGTAGGAGACACAGGTCATTGGAGAGGTGAGGTAGGAGACACAGGTCATTGGAGAGGTGAGGAAGGAGACACAGGTCACGGGAGAGGTGAGGAAGGAGACACAGGTCATAGGAGAGGTGAGGAAAGAGACACAGGTTATCGGAGAGGTGAGGAACGAGACACAGGTCACGGGAGAGGTGAGGTAGGAGACACAGGTCATTGGAGAGGTGAGGTAGGAGACACAGGTCATTGGAGAGGTGAGGAAGGAGACACAGGTCACGGGAGAGGTGAGGAAGGAGACACAGGTCACGGGAGAGGTGAGGAAGGAGACACAGGTCATAGGAGAGGTGAGGAAAGAGACACAGGTCACGGGAGAGGTGAGGAAGGAGACACAGGTCACGGGAGAGGTGAGGTAGGAGACACAGGTCATCGGAGAGGTGAGGTAGGAGACACATGTCACGGGAGAGGTGAGGTAGGAGACACAGGTCACGGGAGAGGTGAGGTAGGAGACACAGGTCACGGGAGAGGTGAGGTAGGAGACACGGGTCACAGGAGAGGTGAGGTAGGAGACACAGGTCACGGGAGAGGTGAGGTAGGAGACACGGGTCACAGGAGAGGTGAGGTAGGAGACACAGGTCACAGGAGAGGTGAGGAAGGAGACACAGGTCACGGGAGAGGTGAGGTAGGAGACACAGGTCACGGGAGAGGTGAGGAAGGAGACACAGGTCACGGGAGAGGTGAGGTAGGAGACCCAGGTCACAGGAGAGGTGAGGTAGGAGACACAGGTCACGGGAGAGGTGAGGTAGGAGACACGGGTCACAGGAGAGGTGAGGTAGAAGACACAGGTAACAGGAGAGGTGAAGTAGGAGACACAGGTCATTGGAGAGGTGAGGAAGGAGACAAAGGTCACGGGAGAGGTGAGGTAGGAGACCCAGGTCATCGGAGAGGTGAGGAAGGAGACACAGGTCATGGGAGAGGTGAGGTAGGAGACCCAGGTCATCGGAGTGGTGAGGAAGGAGACACAGGTCACAGGAGAGGGAAGGTAGGAGACACAGGTCATTGGAGAGGTGAGGAAGGAGACACAGGTCACAGGAGAGGTGAGGTAGGAGACCCAGGTCATCGGAGAGGTGAGGTAGGAGACACAGGTTATCGGAGAGGTGAGGAAGGCGACACAGGTCACGGGAGAGGTGAGGTAGGAGACACGGGTCACGGGAGAGGTGAGGTAGGAGACACAGGTCACAGGAGAGGTGAGGTAGGAGACACAGGTCATTGGAGAGGTGAGGAAGGAGACACAGGTCATGGGTGAGGTAAAGGTAGGAGACGCAGGTCATGGGAGTGGTGAGGAAGGAGACACAGGTCACAGGAGAGGGAAGGTAGGAGACACAGGTCATTGGAGAGGTGAGGAAGGAGACACAGGTCACAGGAGAGGTGAGGTAGGAGACCCAGGTCATCGGAGAGGTGAGGTAGGAGACACAGGTTATCGGAGAGGTGAGGAAGGCGACACAGGTCACGGGAGAGGTGAGGTAGGAGACACGGGTCACGGGAGAGGTGAGGTAGGAGACACAGGTCACAGGAGAGGTGAGGTAGGAGACACAGGTCATTGGAGAGGTGAGGAAGGAGACACAGGTCATGGGTGAGGTAAAGGTAGGAGACGCAGGTCATGGGAGAGGTGAGGAAGGAGACACAGGTTATCGGAGGGGTGAGGAAGGAGACACAGGTCACGGGAGAGGTGAGGTAGGAGACACAGGTCACGGGAAAGGTGAGGTAGGAGACACAGGTTATCGGAGAGGTGAGGAAGGAGACACGGGTCACGGGAGAGGTGAGGTAGAAGATACAGGTCATCGGAGAGGTGAGGAAGGAGACACAGGTCACGGGAGAGGTGAGGTAGGAGACATAGGTCATTGGAGAGGTGAGAAAGGAGACACAGGTCACGGGAGAGGTGAGGTAGGAGACACAGGTTATCGGAGAGGTGAGGAAGGAGACACAGGTCACGGGAGAGGTGAGGTAGGAGACACAGGTCATTGGAGAGGTGAGGTAGGAGACACAGGTCATTGGAGAGGTGAGGTAGGAGACACATGTCACGGGAGAGGTGAGGTAGGAGACACAGGTCACGGGAGAGGGAGGTAGGAGACACAGGTCACGGGAGAGGTGAGGTAGGAGACACAGGTCACGGGACAGATGAGGTAGGAGACACAGGTCATTGGAGAGGTGAGGAAGGAGACACAGGTCACGGGAGAGGTGAGGTAGGGGACACAGGTTATCGGAGAGGTGAGGAAGGAGACACAGGTCACGGGAGAGGTAAAGGTAGGAGACGCAGGTCACGGGAGAGGTGAGGTAGGAGACACAGGTTATCGGAGAGGTGAGGTAGGAGACACAGGTCACAGGAGAGGTGAGGTAGAAGACACAGGTGACGGGAGAGGTGAGGTAGGAGACACAGGTCAGGTGAGGTAGAAGACACAGGTGACGGGAGAGGTGAGGTAGGAGACACAGGTCACGGGAAAGGTGAGGTAGGAGACACAGGTCACGGGAAAGGTGAGGTAGGAGACACAGGTTATCGGAGAGGTGAGGAAGGAGACACAGGTCACGGGAGAGGTGAAGTAGGAGACACGGGAGAGGTGAGGTAGGAGACACGGGAGAGGTGAGGTAGGAGATACAGGTCATGGGAGAGGTGAGGTAGGAGACCCAGGTCATCGGAGGGGTGAGGAAGGAGACACAGGTCACGGGAGAGGTGAGGTAGAAGACACAGGTCACAGGAGAGGTGAGGTAGGAGACACAGGTCACGGGAGAGGTGAGGTAGGAGACACAGGTCACGGGAGAGGTGAGGTAGGAGACACAGGTCACGGGAGAGGTGAGGTAGGAGACACAGGTTATCGGAGAGGTGAGGAAGGAGACACAGGTCACGGGAGAGGTGAGGTAGAAGACACAGGTCATGGGTGAGGTAAAGGTAGGAGACGCAGGTCACGGGAGAGGTGAGGTAGGAGACACAGGTTATCGGAGAGGTGAGGTAGGAGACACAGGTGATGGGAGAGGTGAGGTAGGAGACACAGGTCACAGGAGAGGTGAGGTAGAAGACACAGGTGACGGGAGAGGTGAGGTAGGAGACACAGGTCACGGGAAAGGTGAGGTAGGAGACACAGGTCACGGGAAAGGTGAGGTAGGAGACACAGGTTATCGGAGAGGTGAGGAAGGAGACACAGGTCACGGGAGAGGTGAGGTAGGAGACACAGGTTATCGGAGAGGTGAGGAAGGAGACAGGTCACGGGAGAGGTGAGGTAGAAGACACAGGTCATGGGTGAGGTAAAGGTAGGAGACGCAGGTCACGGGAGAGGTGAGGTAGGAGACACAGGTTATCGGAGAGGTGAGGTAGGAGACACAGGTGACGGGAGAGGTGAGGTAGGAGACACAGGTCACAGGAGAGGTGAGGTAGAAGACACAGGTGACGGGAGAGGTGAGGTAGGAGACACAGGTCACGGGAAAGGTGAGGTAGGAGACACAGGTCACGGGAAAGGTGAGGTAGGAGACACAGGTTATCGGAGAGGTGAGGAAGGAGACACAGGTCACGGGAGAGGTGAGGTAGGAGACACGGGAGAGGTGAGGTAGGAGACACGGGAGAGGTGAGGTAGGAGATACAGGTCATGGGAGAGGTGAGGTAGGAGACCCAGGTCATCGGAGAGGTGAGGAAGGAGACACAGGTCACGGGAGAGGTGAGGTAGGAGACACGGGAGAGGTGAGGTAGGAGACACAGGTCACGGGAGAGGTGAGGTAGGAGACACAGGTCACGGGAGAGGTGAGGTAGGAGACACAGGTCACGGGAGAGGTGAGGTAGGAGACACAGGTCACGGGAGAGGTGAGGTAGGAGACACAGGTTATCGGAGAGGTGAGGAAGGAAACACAGGTCACAGAAGAGATAAATATAATACCTTCTATTGTATGGATCTCATGTTCCCCGGAGCTGTTTGTCGGCACGTAGACAGGTCCATCATAGTTGAAACATCCCTAAAGCTCAGGAGCCATACCCTTAGAAGCCGACTTCATTTTGCCAATTTCCCCAGTAACACCAATTTATTTTGTAAACATTTTTTGTTAATGTCCTCGTATTTCTCCAAAAACACGTATTCCTGGTCATCTGAAACACAAGGCAGCCCTGGTCTGAGGTCATCGGAAGGATGTGAGGGGACATTGATGAAGAAGGAAGGACGTGAGGGGACGTTGATGAAGAAGGAAGGACGTGAGGGGACGTTGATGAGGAAAGAAGGATGTGAGGGGATATTGATGAAGAAGGAAGGACGAGAGGGGACGTTGATGAAGAAGGAAGGACGTGAGGGGACGTTGAAGAAGAAGGAAAGACGTGAGGGGACGCTGATGAAGAAGGAAGGACGTGAGGGGACGTTGATGGAGAAGGAAGGACGTGAGGGGACGTTGATGAAGAAGGAAGGACGTGAGGGGGCACTGATGAAGAAGGAAGGACGTGAGGGGACGTTGATGAAGAAGGAAGGACGGGAGGGGACGTTGATGAAGAAGGAAGGACGTGAGGGCACGTTGATGGAGAACGAAGGACGTGAGGGGACGTTGATGGAGAACGAAGGACGTGAGGGGACGTTGATGAAGAACGAAGGACGAGAGGGGATGTTGATGAAGAAGGAAGGATGTGAGGGGACGTTGATGGAGAAGGAAGGACGTGAGGGGACGTTGATGAAGAAGGAAGGACGTGAGGGGACGTTGAAGAAGAAGGAAAGACGTGAGGGGACGCTGATGAAGAAGGAAGGACGTGAGGGGACGTTGATGGAGAAGGAAGGACGTGAGGGGACGTTGATGAAGAAGGAAGGACGTGAGGGGGCACTGATGAAGAAGGAAGGACGTGAGGGGACGTTGATGAAGAAGGAAGGACGGGAGGGGACGTTGATGAAGAAGGAAGGACGTGAGGGGACGTTGATGGAGAACGAAGGACGTGAGGGGACGTTGATGGAGAACGAAGGACGTGAGGGGACGTTGATGAAGAACGAAGGACGAGAGGGGATGTTGATGAAGAAGGAAGGATGTGAGGGGACGTTGATGGAGAAGGAAGGACGTGAGGGGACGTTGATGAAGAAGGAAGGACGTGAGGGGACGTTGATGAAGAAGGCCCCCCCCCCCATTAAAGACCTTACTCCACCATACATTTGCGAGTGCTTTAGTTTTTATTTGCAGTGCGGAGGTGAAAAATACACAAAAGACGTCATATATAATTGCACACAATATGCAAAAATAAGGAGTAATAAAGACGGTGTAACCTACAATAATAAAGCTACAGTCTGACCACCAGGATGTCAAGTTTGGGGAGGTTCTCCTGGATGACGGGGACCTGGAATCCATCGGCAATGGTACTCGCCCTCATTTTGGCCATTGACGGTCCTCACCTGACTACGAAATCCTTATACTTGAGTATTTGGCTTTCTGAAAAGTCTTCTGGTGGACCTCTGGAGATATTTAGCTAAATATGTTGTAGGAGCCATGGCCATTCTGGGACCCTCGTCATGAATACCTGTATGAGGCCAATGTTTCTTGGATTGTGTGGCTGGTAGGTGGTCACATCTCCCGTTATTTTCCTCTTGATAAAAGAGACACAGTGTCTTTGGACTGATCCCGTTCCGGTGGTCGGTGGTGTTGGAAGGCCAGTAGGCTCTAGAGGTGAACTCCACTTTCCACCAAATGAACGTGTTTAATGTGGAACGTTGCTATTGGCTCCTCAGAGACAGTCTCGTTTTTCAGGCTGCCCGGTGACAGTCTCGTATTTCAGGCTCCCCGTGGACAGTCTCGTATTTCAGGCTCCCCGTGGACAGTCTCGTATTTCAGGCTCCCCGGGGGGCAGTCTCGTATTTCAGGCTCCCGGGGGGCAGTCTCGTATTTCAGGCTCCCGGGGGGCAGTCTCGTATTTCAGGCTCCCGGGGGGCAGTCTCGTATTTCAGGCTCCCGGGGGGCAGTCTCGTATTTCAGGCTCCCGGGGGGCAGTCTCGTATTTCAGGCTCCCCGGGGGGCAGTCTCGTATTTCAGGCTCCCCGGGGGGCAGTCTCTTATCCCCGGGGGGCAGTTCAGGCTCCCCGGGGGGCAGTCTCGTATTTCAGGCTCCCCGGGGGGGGGGGGCAGTCTCGTATTTCAGGCTCCCCGGGGGGCAGTCTCGTATTTCAGGCTCCCGGGGGGCAGTCCCCGGGGGGCAGTCGTATTTCAGGCTCCCTGGGGGGGCAGTCTCGTATTTCAGGCTCCCTCTCATATTTCAGGGGGGGCAGTCTCGTATTTCAGGCTCCCTGGGGGGCAGTCTCTTATCCCGGGGGGCAGTTCAAGCTCCCGGGGGGCAGTCTCGTATTTCAGGCTCCCCGGGGGGCAGTCCCCGGGGGGCCGTCGTATTTCAGGCTCCCCGGGGGGCAGTCTCGTATTTCAGGCTCCCTGGGGGGCAGTCTCTTATTTCAGGCTCCCCGGGGGGTATTTCAGGCTCCCCGGGGGGCAGTCTCATATTTCAGTATTTCAGGCTCCCCGGGGGCAGTCTCGTATTTCAGGCTCCCCGTCTCGGGGGCAGTCTCGTATTTCAGGCTCCCCGGGGGCAGTCTCATATTTCAGGCTCCCGGGGGGCAGTCTCGTATTTCAGGCTCCCGGGGGGCAGTCTCGTATTTCAGGCTCCCCGGGGGGCAGTCTCGTATTTCAGGCTCCCCGGGGGGCAGTCTCTTATTTCAGGCTCCCCGGGGGGCAGTCTCGTATTTCAGGCTCCCCGGGGGGCAGTCTCGTATTTCAGGCTCCCGGGGGGCAGTCTCGTATTTCAGGCTCCCGGGGGGCAGTCTCGTATTTCAGGCTCCCTGGGGGGCAGTCTCTTATTTCAAGCTCCCGGGGGGCAGTCTCGTATTTCAGGCTCCCCGGGGGGCAGTCTCGTATTTCAGGCTCCCCGGGGGGCAGTCTCGTATTTCAGGCTCCCTGGGGGCAGTCTCGTATTTCAGGCTCCCCGGGGGGCAGTCTCTTATTTCAAGCTCCCGGGGGGCAGTCTCGTATTTCAGGCTTCCCGGGGGGCAGTCTCGTATTTTAGGCTCCCCGGGGGGGGCAGTCTCGTATTTTAGGCTCCCCGGGGGGCAGTCTCGTATTTCAGGCTCCCCGGGGGGCAGTCTCGTATTTCAGGCTCCCCGGGGGGCAGTCTCGTATTTCAGGCTCCCCGGGGGCAGTCCCCGGGGGCAGTCGTATTTCAGGCTCCCGGGGGGCAGTCTCGTATTTCAGGCTCCCGGGGGGCAGTCTCGTATTTCAGGCTCCCGGGGGGGCAGTCTCGTATTTCAGGCTCCCTGGGGGGCAGTCTCTTATTTCAAGTCCCGGGGGCATTTCAGGCTCCCCGGGGGGCAGTCTCGTATTTCAGGCTCCCCGGGGGGCAGTCCCCGGGGGGCAGTCTTATTTCAGGCTCCCCGGGGGCAGTCTCGTATTTCAGGCTCCCGGGGGGCAGTCTCGTATTTCAGGCTCCCCGGGGGGCAGTCTCGTATTTCAGGCTCCCGGGGGGCAGTCTCGTATTTCAGGCTCCCTGGGGGGGCAGTCTCGTATTTCAGGCTCCCTGGGGGGGCAGTCTCGTATTTCAGGCTCCCTGGGGGGGCAGTCTCTTATTTCAAGCTCCCGGGGGGCAGTCTCGTATTTCAGGCTCCCCGGGGGGCAGTCTCGTATTTCAGGCTCCCCGGGGGGCCGTCTCGTATTTCAGGCTCCCGGGGGGCAGTCTCGTATTTCAGGCTCCCCGGGGGCAGTCTCGTATTTCAGGCTCCCGGGGGGCAGTCTTGTATTTCAGGCTCCCCGGGGGGCAGTCTCATATTTCAGGCTCCCGGGGGGCAGTCTCGTATTTCAGGCTCCCGGGGGGCAGTCTCGTCAGGCTCCCCGGGGGGCAGTCTCGTATTTCAGGCTCCCCGGGGGGCAGTCTCTTATTTCAGGCTCCCCGGGGGGCAGTCTCGTATTTCAGGCTCCCCGGGGGGCAGTCTCGTATTTCAGGCTTCTCGTATTTCAGGCTCCCGGGGGGCAGTCTCGTATTTCAGGCTCCCTGGGGGGCAGTCTCTTATTTCAAGCTCCCCTCGTATTTCAGGCTCCCCCGGGGGGCAGTCTCGTATTTCAGGCTCCCCGGGGGGCAGTCTCGTATTTCAGGCTCCCTGGGGGCAGTCTCGTATTTCAGGCTCCCCGGGGGGGGGGCAGTCTCTTATTTCAAGCTCCCGGGGGGCAGTCTCGTATTTCAGGCTCCCGGGGGGCAGTCTCGTATTTTAGGCTCCCCGGGGGGGGCAGTCTCGTATTTTAGGCTCCCCGGGGGGCAGTCTCGTATTTCAGGCTCCCCGGGGGGCAGTCTCGTTATTTCAGGCTCCCCGGGGGGCAGTCTCGTATTTCAGGCTCCCCGGGGGGCAGTCTCGTATTTCAGGCTCCCCGGGGGGCAGTCTCGTATTTCAGGCTCCCCGGGGGGCAGTCTCGTATTTCAGGCTCCCCGAGGGGCAGTCTCGTATTTCAGGCTCCCCGGGGGGCAGTCTCGTATTTTAGGCTCCCTGGGGGCAGTCTCGTATTTCAGGCTTCCCGGGGGGCAGTCTCGTATTTCAGGCCCACAGGTTGGCCAGCATCCTTTCCCCGGTGATGAAGACAGGTGGCGTCTGAGGGTGGCTCTTCTGGTGTCGGAGAAGTTTGGTGTATTGGGTGAAGTCTCTGCCGCAGCCGGAGCACAGGAAGAGCTCCACGGCCGGGTGGGCTCTGCGGTGGACGGCGAGCTCGGACTCGGCCTTGAAGCACGTGCCGCAGTCGTCGCAGGAGAACTCTCGGTTGTGCTTGAGCTGGTGGTGGAAGAGGTCGTCGGTCCGGGCGAAGGACAGGCCGCACTCGGAACACTTGTACGGCTTCTTGCCGGCGTGGACCTTGCCGTGGGTGACCAGGCTGGAGCGGGTGTTGAAGCGCCTGCCGCATTCGGTGCAGCCGTAGGGCTTCTCTCCGGTGTGGGTCCGGCGGTGGATGACCAGGGCGGTGTTGTGGCGGTAGTACTTGCCGCACTCTAGGCAGGGGTGGTGTTTGGCGGTCAGCGCGTGCATGGGCTCGTGTCTGGTGAAGGCCTCAATGGTGGCAAACATCTTCTTGCAGTTGGAGCAGTAAGTGGGGGTTAGGACCGGGGAAGAGGTCACGTCGGGCCGGCCCGCCTCTGTCATATAAGCCCCGCCCTTACTGAAGTCCGCCATATTGGAGAGAGCGTACTGGGCGGGGGAAGGGTGTCGGGTGCTCCACAGTGGCTCCACTGACCCCATGGGAGATCGCCCGTCATTACCACCTGTGGGGGGATGGGTGGCGGCACCCGGGAACTGGCCAGTAGGGGGCGGAGTCCGATTCTCCATCAGATGGGGGATGGGATCTGCAGTCCTGGACTGTGGGAGGGGCCAAGGATGGGATGGACCTGCGGGGGAGAAAAGTCACTCGTTACTGCGGAAATCACCAACATGCCTAAAAAATGTCTGAGCTCCGCCCCCGCCCACTGCATAGACCCCTCCCCCTCATCTATGTGTGCAATCACATGACAGGAAGTACCGCTCTATACAGACTCTACAGTGTCACATGACAGGAAGTACCGCTCTGTATGGGGTGGGCGGGCTCTATGGTGTCACGTGACAGGAAGTGCCGCTCTGTATGGGGTGGGCGGGCTCTATTGTGTCACATGACAGGAAGTACCGCTCTGTACAGGGTGGGCGGGCTCTATGGTGTCACGTGACAGGAAGTGCCGCTCTGTACGGGGTGTGCGGGCTCTATGGTGTCACATGACAGGAAGTGCCGCTCTGTATGGGGTGGGCGGGCTCTATGGTGTCACGTGACAGGAAGTAACTGGGTGGGCGGGCTCTATGGTGTCACATGACAGGAAGTACCGCTCTGTATGGGGTGGGCGGGCTCTATGGTGTCACATGACCGGAAATACCGCTCTGTATGGGGTGGGCGGGCTCTATTGTGTCACATGACAGGAAGTACTGCTCTGTACAGGGTGGGCGGGCTCTATGGTGTCACATGACAGGAAGTGCCGCTCTGTACGGGGTGGGCGGGCTCTATGGTGTCACATGACAGGAAGTGCCGCTCTGTATGGGGTGGGCGTGCTCTATTGTGTCACATGACAGGAAGTGCCGCTCTGTACAGGGTGGGCGGGCTCTATTGTGTCACGTAACAGGAAGTGCCGCTCTGTACGGGGTGGGCGGGCTCTATGGTGTCACGTGACAGGAAGTGCCGCTCTGTACGGGGTGGGCGGGCTCTATGGTGTCACGTGACAGGAAGTGCCGCTCTGTACGGGGTGGGCGGGCTCTATTGTGTCACATGACAGGAAGTACCGCTCTGTACAGGGTGGGCGGGCTCTATGGTGTCACGTGACAGGAAGTAACGGGGTGGGCGGGCTCTACGGTGTCACATGACAGGAAGTGCGGCTCTGTACGGGGTGGGCGGGCTCTATGGTGTCACATGACAGGAAGTAACGGGGTGGGCGGGCTCTACGGTGTCACATGACAGGAAGTGCCGCTCTGTACGGGGTGGGCGGGCTCTATGGTATCACATGACAGGAAGTGCGGCTCTGTACGGGGTGGGCGGGCTCTATGGTGTCACGTGACAGGAAGTAACGGGGTGGGCGGGCTCTATGGTGTCACATGACAGGAAATACCGCTCTGTATGGGGTGGGCGGGCTCTATGGTGTCACGTGACAGGAAGTGCCGCTCTGTATGGGGTGGGCGGGCTCTATTGTGTCACATGACAGGAAGTACCGCTCTGTACAGGGTGGGCGGGCTCTATGGTGTCACGTGACAGGAAGTGCCGCTCTGTACGGGGTGGGCGGGCTCTATGGTGTCACGTGACAGGAAGTGCCGCTCTGTATGGGGTGGGCCGGCTCTACTGTGTCACATGACAGGAAGTACCGCTCTGTACAGGGTGGGCGGGCTCTATGGTGTCACATGACAGGAAGTGCCGCTCTGTACGGGGTGGGCGTGCTCTATTGTGTCACATGACAGGAAGTACCGCTCTGTACAGGGTGGGCGGGCTCTATGGTGTCACGTGACAGGAAGTGCCGCTCTGTACGGGGTGGGCGGGCTCTATGGTGTCACGTGACAGGAAGTGCCGCTCTGTACAGGGTGGGCGGGCTCTATGATGTCACGTGACAGGAAGTGCAGCTCTGTACGGGGTGGGCGGGCTCTATGGTGTCACGTGACAGGAAGTGCCGCTCTGTACGGGGTGTGCGGGCTCTATGGTGTCACATGACAGGAAGTGCCGCTCTGTACGGGGTGGGCGGGCTCTATGGTGTCACGTGACAGGAAGTACCGCTCTGTACGGGGTGGGCGGGCTCTATGGTGTCACGTGACAGGAAGTACCGCTCTGTACGGGGTGGGCGGGCTCTATGGGGTCACGTGACAGGAAGTACCGCTCTGTACGGGGTGGGCGGGCTCTATGGTGTCACATGACAGGAAGTACCGCTCTGTATGGGGTGGGCGGGCTCTATGGTGTCACATGACAGGAAGTACCGCTCTGTACGGGGTGGGCGGGCTCTATTGTGTCACATGACAGGAAGTACCGCTCTGTATGGGGTGGGCGGGCTCTATGGGGTCACATGACAGGAAGTGCCGCTCTGTATGGGGTGGGCGGGCTCTATTGTGTCACGTGACAGGAAGTACCGCTCTGTACAGGGTGGGCGGGCTCTATGATGTCACGTGACAGGAAGTGCAGCTCTGTACGGGGTGGGCGGGCTCTATGGTGTCACGTGACAGGAAGTGCCGCTCTGTACGGGGTGTGCGGGCTCTATGGTGTCACATGACAGGAAGTGCCGCTCTGTACGGGGTGGGCGGGCTCTATGGTGTCACGTGACAGGAAGTACCGCTCTGTACGGGGTGGGCGGGCTCTATGGTGTCACGTGACAGGAAGTACCGCTCTGTACGGGGTGGGCGGGCTCTATGGTGTCACGTGACAGGAAGTACCGCTCTGTACGGGGTGGGCGGGCTCTATGGTGTCACATGACAGGAAGTACCGCTCTGTATGGGGTGGGCGGGCTCTATTGTGTCACATGACAGGAAGTACCGCTCTGTACGGGGTGGGCGGGCTCTATTGTGTCACATGACAGGAAGTACCGCTCTGTATGGGGGTGGGCGGGCTCTATGGGGTCACATGACAGGAAGTGCCGCTCTGTATGGGGTGGGCGGGCTCTATGGTGTCACATGACAGGAAGTGCCGCTCTGTATGGGGTGGGCGGGCTCTATGGTGTCACGTGACAGGAAGTACCGCTCTGTACGGGGTGGGCGGGCTCTATGGTGTCACGTGACAGGAAGTGCCGCTCTGTACGGGGTGTGCGGGCTCTATGGTGTCACATGACAGGAAGTGCCGCTCTGTATGGGGTGGGCGGGCTCTATGGTGTCACGTGACAGGAAGTACCGCTCTGTACGGGGTGGGCGGGCTCTATGGTGTCATGTGACAGGAAGTGCCGCTCTGTATGGGGTGGGCGGGCTCTATGGTGTCACGTGACAGGAAGTACCGCTCTGTACGGGGTGGGCGGGCTCTATGGTGTCACGTGACAGGAAGTACCGCTCTGTACGGGGTGGGCGGGCTCTATGGGGTCACGTGACAGGAAGTACCGCTCTGTACGGGGTGGGCGGGCTCTATGGTGTCACGTGACAGGAAGTACCGCTCTGTATGGGGTGGGCGGGCTCTATGGTGTCACGTGACAGGAAGTACCGCTCTGTACGGGGTGGGCGGGCTCTATGGTGTCACGTGACAGGAAGTGCCGCTCTGTACGGGGTGTGCGGGCTCTATGGTGTCACATGACAGGAAGTGCCGCTCTGTATGGGGTGGGCGGGCTCTATGGTGTCACGTGACAGGAAGTACCGCTCTGTACGGGGTGGGCGGGCTCTATGGTGTCATGTGACAGGAAGTGCCGCTCTGTATGGGGTGGGCGGGCTCTATGGTGTCACGTGACAGGAAGTACCGCTCTGTACGGGGTGGGCGGGCTCTATGGTGTCACGTGACAGGAAGTACCGCTCTGTACGGGGTGGGCGGGCTCTATGGGGTCACGTGACAGGAAGTACCGCTCTGTACGGGGTGGGCGGGCTCTATGGTGTCACGTGACAGGAAGTACCGCTCTGTACGGGGTGGGCGGGCTCTATGGTGTCACGTGACAGGAAGTACCGCTCTGTACGGGGTGTGTGGGCTCTATGGTGTCACATGACAGGAAGTACCGCTCTGTACGGGGTGGGCGGGCTCTATGGTGTCACATGACAGGAAGTACCGCTCTGTACGGGGTGGGCGGGCTCTATGGGGTCACGTGACAGGAAGTGCCGCTCTGTACGGGGTGGGCGGGCTCTATGGTGTCACATGACAGGAAGTACCGCTCTGTACGGGGTGTGCGGGCTCTATGGTGTCATGTGACAGGAAGTACCGCTCTGTACGGGGTGGGCGGGCTCTATGGTGTCACATGACAGGAAGTACTGCTCTGTACGGGGTGGGCGGGCTCTATGGGGTCACATGACAGGAAGTACCGCTCTGTATGGGTGGGCGGGCTCTATGGGGTCACGTGACAGGAAGTACCGCTCTGTACGGGGTGGGCGGGCTCTATGGGGTCACGTGACAGGAAGTACCGCTCTGTACGGGGTGGGCGGGCTCTATGGTGTCACATGACAGGAAGTACCGCTCTGTATGGGGTGGGCGGGCTCTATGGTGTCACATGACAGGAAGTGCCGCTCTGTACGGGGTGGGCGGGCTCTATGGTGTCACGTGACAGGAAGTAACGGGGTGGGCGGGCTCTACGGTGTCACATGACAGGAAGTGCCGCTCTGTACGGGGTGGGCGGGCTCTATGGTATCACATGACAGGAAGTGCGGCTCTGTACGGGGTGGGCGGGCTCTATGGTGTCACGTGACAGGAAGTAACGGGGTGGGCGGGCTCTATGGTGTCACGTGACAGGAAATACCGCTCTGTATGGGGTGGGCGGGCTCTATGGTGTCACGTGACAGGAAGTGCCGCTCTGTATGGGGTGGGCGGGCTCTATTGTGTCACATGACAGGAAGTACCGCTCTGTACAGGGTGGGCGGGCTCTATGGTGTCACGTGACAGGAAGTGCCGCTCTGTACGGGGTGGGCGGGCTCTATGGTGTCACGTGACAGGAAGTGCCGCTCTGTATGGGGTGGGCCGGCTCTACTGTGTCACATGACAGGAAGTACCGCTCTGTACAGGGTGGGCGGGCTCTATGGTGTCACATGACAGGAAGTGCCGCTCTGTACGGGGTGGGCGTGCTCTATTGTGTCACATGACAGGAAGTACCGCTCTGTACAGGGTGGGCGGGCTCTATGGTGTCACGTGACAGGAAGTGCCGCTCTGTACGGGGTGGGCGGGCTCTATGGTGTCACGTGACAGGAAGTGCCGCTCTGTACGGGGTGTGCGGGCTCTATGGTGTCACATGACAGGAAGTGCCGCTCTGTACGGGGTGGGCGGGCTCTATGGTGTCACGTGACAGGAAGTACCGCTCTGTACGGGGTGGGCGGGCTCTATGGTGTCACGTGACAGGAAGTACCGCTCTGTACGGGGTGGGCGGGCTCTATGGGGTCACGTGACAGGAAGTACCGCTCTGTACGGGGTGGGCGGGCTCTATGGTGTCACATGACAGGAAGTACCGCTCTGTATGGGGTGGGCGGGGCTCTATGGTGTCACATGACAGGAAGTACCGCTCTGTACGGGGTGGGCGGGCTCTATTGTGTCACATGACAGGAAGTACCGCTCTGTATGGGGTGGGCGGGCTCTATGGGGTCACATGACAGGAAGTGCCGCTCTGTATGGGGTGGGCGGGCTCTATTGTGTCACGTGACAGGAAGTACCGCTCTGTACAGGGTGGGCGGGCTCTATGATGTCACGTGACAGGAAGTGCAGCTCTGTACGGGGTGGGCGGGCTCTATGGTGTCACGTGACAGGAAGTGCCGCTCTGTACGGGGTGTGCGGGCTCTATGGTGTCACATGACAGGAAGTGCCGCTCTGTACGGGGTGGGCGGGCTCTATGGTGTCACGTGACAGGAAGTACCGCTCTGTACGGGGTGGGCGGGCTCTATGGTGTCACGTGACAGGAAGTACCGCTCTGTACGGGGTGGGCGGGCTCTATGGTGTCACGTGACAGGAAGTACCGCTCTGTACGGGGTGGGCGGGCTCTATGGGGTCACGTGACAGGAAGTACCGCTCTGTACGGGGTGGGCGGGCTCTATGGTGTCACATGACAGGAAGTACCGCTCTGTATGGGGTGGGCGGGCTCTATTGTGTCACATGACAGGAAGTACCGCTCTGTATGGGGTGGGCGGGCTCTATGGGGTCACATGACAGGAAGTGCCGCTCTGTATGGGGTGGGCGGGCTCTATGGTGTCACGTGACAGGAAGTGCCGCTCTGTACGGGGTGTGCGGGCTCTATGGTGTCACGTGACAGGAAGTGCCGCTCTGTACGGGGTGGGCGGGTTCTATTGTGTCACATGACAGGAAGTACCGCTCTGTACGGGGTGGGCGGGCTCTATGGTGTCACATGACAGGAAGTGCCGCTCTGTATGGGGTGGGCGGCTCTATGGTGTCACATGACAGGAAGTACCGCTCTGTACGGGGTGGGCGGGCTCTATGGTGTCACGTGACAGGAAGTACCGCTCTGTACGGGGTGGGCGGGCTCTATGGTGTCACGTGACAGGAAGTACCGCTCTGTACGGGGTGGGCGGGCTCTATGGGGTCACGTGACAGGAAGTGCCGCTCTGTACGGGGTGGGCGGGCTCTATGGTGTCACGTGACAGGAAGTACCGCTCTGTACGGGGTGGGCGGGCTCTATGGTGTCACATGACAGGAAGTACCGCTCTGTATGGGGTGGGCGGGCTCTATGGGGTCACATGACAGGAAGTACTGCACTGTACGGGGTGGGCGGGCTCTATGGGGTCACATGACAGGAAGTACCGCTCTGTATGGGGTGGGCGGGCTCTATGGGGTCACGTGACAGGAAGTACCGCTCTGTACGGGGTGGGCGGGCTCTATGGTGTCACATGACAGGAAGTACCGCTCTGTATGGGGTGGGCGGGCTCTATGGTGTCACATGACAGGAAGTACCGCTCTGTATGGGGTGGGCGGGCTCTATGGGGTCACATGACAGGAAGTGCCGCTCTGTACGGGGGCGTGGTCTCATGTGGGCGGTCCCCAGTCCTGGCTCCACCCTCACCTGTAGTGTTTAGCTCCTCCTCTGTCCTGGAAGGAGAATGCTCAGCAGTCACGTGACCAGATCGCTGCACAGGCTCCGCCCCTCCTGTCCGTCCCTCGGCGGCTCCTCCCCCCTCTCCTCGGACTCGGATCCCGACCTCTCACTCTCCGATCCTCGTCCGTGTGCCCGAGACCCCCTGCGCGTCCCCGCCGCTCTCCGTACATTCTGCGCATGTGCACAGCGTACCGCCCGGCCCCGCCCCTTCACGTGTCCTCGCTATGCCCGACAAGGTCCCGCCTCCTTATTGCTCCGCCCCCTAATAATCATCCCTCTCCGTGCCCCTCCCCTACACGCGGCAGCCTCCGCCCCCTTGGTAGATTTAAAGGGATATTCCACCTAAAATCAGAAAAGTTTTGTAACTCGCAGGTGATCCGGCCCGTCTGTCTGTTATTTCTCCACCAATCCCCTCCCCCCAAATCTCTTCCTGTATGGAGTGTGTAAATAACACGCCCCTCCCCCCCCCACACACACTGACAATGATGTGCCTCATGTGCTCCTTCCTCCAGAGTTGGGGCGCTCACATACAGGAGGGGGAGGGGAAAACGAATGCAGCCGCCACATCTGATGACCGAATACCGTATGTATAGCCCCACCCCCCTACACAGCAAGCCACACCCCCCTACACAGCAAGCCACACCCCCATACAGAGCCAACCACACCCCCATACAGAGCAAACTCCACCCCCCTACACAGCAAGCAAGCACACCCCCATACAGACCCCCTACACAGCAAGCAACCCCTCCACACCCCCATACACCGCAAGCCCCACCCCCTACACAGCAAGCCACACCCCCATACAGAGCCAACCACACCCCCATACACCGCAAGCCCCACCCCCCTACACAGCAAGCCACACCCCCATACAGAGCCAACCACACCCCCATACACCGCAAGCCCCACCCCCCTACACAGCAAGCCACACCCCCGCCCATACAGAGCAAACTCACCCCCTACACAGCAAGCCACACCCCCCTACACCGCAAACTCCACCCCATACCCCAGAGCAAACTCCACCCCCATACACAGCAAGCAATCCCACCTCCATACACCACAAACCCCACCCCCATACAGAGCAAGCCCCACCCCCATACACCGCAAACTCCACCCCATACACAGCAAACTCCACCCCCCTACACAGCAAACCACACCCCCACCATACACAGCAAGCCACACCCCCATACACCGCAAGTCCCACCCCCATACAGAGCAAACCCCACCCCCATACACAGCAAGCCACACCCCCATACACAGCAAGCCACACCCCCATACACAGCAAGCCCCACCTCCATACACCACAAACCCCACCCCCATACACAGCAAGCCCCACCCCCATACACAACAAGCCCCACCCCCTACACCACAAGCCACACCCCCATACAGAGCCAACCACACCCCCCTACACCGCAAGCCACACCCCCATACAGAGCAAACCACACCCCCATACACAGCAAACTCCACCCCCATACACAGCAAGCCACACCCCCCCCATACACAGCAAGCCACACCCCCATACACAGCAAACCACACCCCCATACACAGCAAATCCCACCCCCATACACAGCAAACCACACCCCCATACACAGCAAATCCCACCCCCATACACAGCAAGCCACACCCCCATACAGAGCAAACCACACCCCCATGCAGAGCAAACCACACCCCCATACAGAGCAAACCCCACCCCCATACACTGCAAATCCCACCCCCATACACCGCAAACTCCACCCCCATACACCGCAAACCCCACCCCCATACACAGCAAGCCACACCCCCATACAGAGCAAACCACACCCCCATACACCGCAAACTCCACCCCCATACACAGCAAACCACACCCCCATACACAGCAAGTCCCACCCCCATACACCGCAAACTCCACCCCCATACACAGCAAGCCACACCCCCTACACAGCAAACCACACCCCCATACACAGCAAGTCCCACCCCCATACACCCCAAACTCCACCCCCATACACAGCAAGCCACACCCCCATACACAGCAAGCCACACCCACATACACAGCAAACAACACCACCATACACAGCAAGTCCCAACCCCATACACCGCAAACTCCACCCCCATACACAGCAAGTCCCAACCCCATACACCGCAAACTCCACCCCCATACACAGCAAGTCCCACCCCCATACACCGCAAACTCCACCCCCATACACAGCAAGTCCCAACCCCATACACCGCAAACTCCAACCCCATACACAGCAAGCCATACCCACATACACAGCAAACCACACCCCCATACACAGCAAGCCACACCGCCATACACAGCAAGCCCCACCTCCATACACAGCAAGTCCCACCCCCATACACCGCAAACTCCACCCCCATACACAGCAATCCACACCCCCATACACAGCAATCCACACCCCCATACACAGCAAACCCCACCTCCATACAGAGCAATCCACACCCCCTTACACAGCAAACCACACCCTCATACACTGCAAACTCCACCCCCATACAGAGCAAACCACACCCCCATACACTGCAAACTCCACCCCCATACACAGCAAGCCACACCCCCATAAAGAGCAAGCCACACCCCATACACAGCAAGTCCCACCCCCATACACTGCAAACTCCACCCCCATACACTGCAAACTCCACCCCCATACACAGCAAGCCACACCCCCATACACAGCCAACTCCACCTCCATACACAGCAAGTCCCACCCCCCATACACAGCAAACCCCACCCCCATTGAGAAAACCCCACCCCCATACACAGCAAACCCCACCTCCATACAAGGCAAACCCCACCCCCATACACAGCAAGCCCCACCCCCATACACAGCAAGCCCCACCCCCATACACCACAAACCCCACCCCCATACACAGCACAACCCACCTCCCACACAGATATAAGGTGTGTCCAGAGACCCATCACCCCCACCACCCTAGGGGCCCACAGCTCCCCATCCCCCCCCCTAAGTCTGAGATGAGGATGGGTCCATGGGGAGCTTTGGGAACCACCCCCTACCCTACTGGATAATATTGGGGCCCACAGCTCCCCATCCCCCCAAGTCTGAGCTGAGGATGGGTCCATGGGGAGCCAATACTCTTCCATGCAGCGCTCCTTATTGGTGCTCCACAGTCCATTGGTCTTCCATCTGGCACCTTATTCTTCAATACTCTTCCCTCTGGCGCCCATCGATCGGACATCCCTTAATCCCCCAGTCTTCCCTCTGGCGCCCATCGATCGGACATCCCTTGATCCCCCAGTCTTCCCTCTGGCGCCCATCGATCGGACATTCCTTAATCCCCCAGTCTTCCCTCTGGCGCCCATCGATCGGACATTCCTTAATCCCCCAGTCTTCCCTCTGGCGCCCATCGATCGGACATCCCTTGATCCCCCAGTCTTCCCTCTGGCGCCCATCGATCGGACATCCCTTGGACATCCCTTAATCCCCCAGTCTTCCCTCTGGCGCCCATCGATCGGACATCCCTTAATCCCTCAGTCTTCCCTCTGGCGCCCATCGATCGGACATCCCTTAATCCCCCAGTCTTCCCTCTGGCGCCCATCGATCGGACATCCCTTAATCCCCCAGTCTTCCCTCTGGCGCCCATCGATCGGACATCCCTTAATCCCCCAGTCTTCCCTCTGGCGCCCATCGATCGGACATCCCTTAATCCCTCAGTCTTCCCTCTGGCGCCCATCGATCGGACATTCCTTAATCCCCCAGTCTTCCCTCTGGCGCCCATCGATCGGACATCCCTTAATCCCTCAGTCTTCCCTCTGGCACCCATCGATCGGACATCCCTTAATCCCTCAGTCTTCCCTCTGGCACCCATCGATCGGACATCCCTTAATCCCCCAGTCTTCCCTCTGGCGCCCATCGATCGGACATTCCTTAATCCCCCAGTCTTCCCTCTGGCGCCCATCGATCGGACATCCCTTAATCCCCCAGTCTTCCCTCTGGCGCCCATCGATCGGACATCCCTTAATCCCCCAGTCTTCCCTCTGGCGCCCATCGATCGGACATCCCTTAATCCCCCAGTCTTCCCTCTGGCGCCCATCGATCGGACATCCCTTAATCCCTCAGTCTTCCCTCTGGCGCCCATCGATCGGACATCCCTTAATCCCTCAGTCTTCCCTCTGGCACCCATCGATCGGACATCCCTTAATCCCTCAGTCTTCCCTCTGGCACCCATCGATCGGACATCCCTTAATCCCTCAGTCTTCCCTCTGGCACCCATCGATCGGACATCCCTTAATCCCCCAGTCTTCCCTCTGGCGCCCATCGATCGGACATCCCTTAATCCCTCAGTCTTCCCTCTGGCACCCATCGATCGGACATCCCTTAATCCCTCAGTCTTCCCTCTGGCACCCATCGATCGGACATCCCTTAATCCCCCAGTCTTCCCTCTGGCGCCCATTGATCGGACATCCCTTAATCCCTCAGTCTTCCCTCTGGCGCCCATCGATCGGACATCCCTTAATCCCTCAGTCTTCCCTCTGGCGCCCATCGATCGGACATCCCTTAATCCCCCAGTCTTCCCTCTGGCGCCCATCGATCGGACATCCCTTAATCCCTCAGTCTTCCCTCTGGCGCCCATCGATCGGACATCCCTTAATCCCCCAGTCTTCCCTCTGGCGCCCATCGATCGGACATCCCTTAATCCCCCAGTCTTCCCTCTGGCACCCATCGATCGGACATCCCTTAATCCCCCAGTCTTCCCTCTGGCGCCCATCGATCGGACATCCCTTAATCCTACAGTCTTCCCTCTGGCGCCCATCGATCGGACATTCCTTAATCCCCCAGTCTTCCCTCTGGCGCCCATCGATCGGACATCCCTTAATCCCCCAGTCTTCCCTCTGGCGCCCATCGATCGGACATTCCTTAATCCCCCAGTCTTCCCTCTGGCGCCCATCCCTTAATCCCCCAGTCTTCCCTCTGGCGCCCATCGATCGGACATTCCTTAATCCCCCAGTCTTCCCTCTGGCGCCCATCGATCGGACATTCCTTAATCCCCCAGTCTTCCCTCTGGTGCCCATCGATCGGACATCCCTTAATCCCCCAGTCTTCCCTCTGGCACCCATCGATCGGACATTCCTTAATCCCCCAGTCTTCCCTCTGGCGCCCATCGATCGGACATCCCTTAATCCCCCAGTCTTCCCTCTGGCGCCCATCGATCGGACATTCCTTAATCCCCCAGTCTTCCCTCTGGCGCCCATCGATCGGACATCCCTTAATCCCCCAGTCTTCCCTCTGGCGCCCATCGATCGGACATTCCTTAATCCCCCAGTCTTCCCTCTGGCGCCCATCGATCGGACATTCCTTAATCCCCCAGTCTTCCCTCTGGTGCCCATCGATCGGACATCCCTTAATCCCTCAGTCTTCCCTCTGGCGCCCATCGATCGGCACCTTTCCATCCTTATCCGGTGTCCATGGACCCGGCGCTCTTCAGTCCCGGGGGTTGGGGCCTCTACCAGATACCGTCCCAGGGGCCCCGACTATCAACACTGAATATAAAACACACCGGAGGGGCGAAGAATTCCAAACCGACAACCAGAGAGAATAAAAAGCTTTAATCAGAAAATAAATTCAGAAACTCGTAATTAATAATCTGTGGGAATATAAAAGACATGGCTCCTCCCTCTCTGACTTCCTAATTTACATAAAAAAATATAAAAGAATCGCTCGTCATCAGTGCCGCCTCCCGGGGGTAGAAGGTTCTGGGCTGACGCCAGGAGGGGATCAGAGGTGTCGGCGTGAGAAGAGGATCCGCGATCGGAAGTCGAAGGGAAAGTCGTCCGGATCAAACATGTCCCATCTCATATGGGGCCCCATGTCATAGGACGGGGCCCTCTCCCGCTTGCACCTCATCATGAACCACGTTTTACCCATCATCCTGTAACCAGAGAAAGAGAAGAGTTCAGGACAACGATCGTTCACCCCGCCTCCTACAAATCGTTCCCCCGCCTCCTACAGATCGTTCACCCCGCCTCCTACAGATCGTTCCCCGCCTCCTACAGATCGTTCACCCCGCCTCCTACAGATCGTTCCCCCGCCTCCTACAGATCGTTCCCCCGCCTCCTACAGATCATTCCCCCCGCCTCCTACAGATCATTCCCCCCGCCTCCAGATCCTTCACCCCGCCTCCTACAGATCCTTCCCCCGCCTCCTACAGATCCTTCCCCCCGCCTCCAGATCCTTCACCCCGCCTCCTACAGATCGTTCCCCCGCCTCCTACAGATCCTTCCCCCCGCCTCCTACAGATCCTTCCCCCCGCCTCCTACAGATCGTTCACCCCGCCTCCTACAGATCGTTCACCCCGCCTCCTACAGATCGTTCACCCCGCCTCCAGATCCTTCACCCCGCCTCCTACAGATCGTTCACCCCGCCTCCTACAGATCCTTCCCCCGCCTCCTACAGATCCTTCCCCCGCCTCCTACAGATCCTTCCCCCGCCTCCTACAGATCCTTCCCCCCGCCTCCTACAGATCGTTCACCCTGCCTCCTACAGATCGTTCACCCCGCCTCCTACAGATCATTCCCCCCGCCTCCTACAGATCCTTCCCCCCGCCTCCTACAGATCCTTCCCCCCGCCTCCAGATCCTTCACCCCGCCTCCTACAGATCGTTCCCCCGCCTCCTACAGATCCTTCCCCCCACCTCCAGATCCTTCACCCCGCCTCCTACAGATCGTTCCCCCGCCTCCTACAGATCCTTCCCCCCGCCTCCTACAGATCCTTCCCCCCGCCTCCTACAGATCGTTCACCCCGCCTTCTACAGATCCTTCCCCCCGCCTCCTACAGATCCTTCCCCCCGCCTCCTACAGATCATTCCCCCCGCCTCCTACAGATTCTTCCCCCCGCCTCCTACAGATCGTTCCCCCCGCCTCCTACAGATCGTTCCCCCCGCCTCCTACAGATCGTTCCCCCGCCTCCTACAGATCATTCCCCCCCGCCTCCTACAGATCCTTCCCCCCGCCTCCTACAGATCCTTCCCCCCGCCTCCCCCCCCCCGCCTCCTACAGATTCCCCCCGCCTTCCCCCCGCCTCCTACAGATCCTTCCCCCCGCCTCCTACAGATTCCCCCGCCTTCCCCCCGCCTCCTACAGATCCTTCCCCCCGCCTCCTACAGATTGTTCCCCCCGCCTTCTACAGATCCTTCCCCCCGCCTCCTACAGATCCTTCCCCCCGCCTCCTACAGATCCTTCCCCCCGCCTCCTACAGATCGTTCCCCCCGCCTCCTACAGATCCTTCCCCCCGCCCACTACAGATCCTTCCCCCCGCCTCCTACAGATCCTTCCCCCCGCCTCCTACAGATCGTTCACCCCGCCTCTACAGATCCTTCCCCCCGCCTCCTACAGATCCTTCCCCCCGCCTCCTACAGATCATTCCCCCCGCCTCCTACAGATTCTTCCCCCCGCCTCCTACAGATTCTTCCCCCCGCCTCCTACAGATCCTTCCCCCTGCCTCCTACAGATCCTTCCCCCCGCCTCCTACAGATCGTTCCCCCGCCTCCTACAGATCATTCCCCCGCCTCCTACAGATCCTTCCCCCCCCTCCTACAGATCGTTCCCCCCGCCTCCTACAGATTCTTCCCCCCGCCTCCTACAGATCCTTCCCCCCGCCTCCTACAGATTCTTCCCCCCGCCTCCTACAGATCCTTCCCCCCGCCTCCTACAGATTGTTCCCCCCGCCTTCTACAGATCCTTCCCCCCGCCTCCTACAGATCCTTCCCCCGCCTCCTACAGATCCTTCCCCCGCCTCCTACAGATCGTTCCCCCCGCCTCCTACAGATCCTTCCCCCCGCCCACTACAGATCCTTCCCCCGCCTCCTACAGATCCTTCCCCCCGCCTCCTACAGATCATTCCCCCCACCTCCTACAGATCATTCCCCGCCTCCTACAGATCCTTCCCCCGCCTCCTACAGATTCTTCCCCCCGCCTCCTACAGATCCTTCCCCCCGCCTCCTACAGATTGTTCCCCCCGCCTCCTACAGATCCTTCCCCCCGCCTCCTACAGATCCTTCCCCCGCCTCCTACAGATCCTTCCCCCGCCTCCTACAGATCCTTCCCCCCGCCTCCTACAGATCCTTCCCCCCGCCCACTACAGATCCTTCCCCCGCCTCCTACAGATCCTTCCCCCCGCCTCCTACAGATCCTTCCCCCCGCCTCCTACAGATTCTTCCCCCCGCCTCCTACAGATCCTTCCCCCCGCCTCCTACAGATCCTTCCCCCCGCCTCCTACAGACCGTTCCCCCCGCCTCCTACAGATCCTTCCCCCCGCCTCCTACAGATCCTTCCCCCGCCTCCTACAGATCCTTCCCCCCGCCTCCTACAGATTCCTTCCCCCCGCCTCCTACAGATCCTTCCCCCCGCCTCCTACAGATCTTCCCCCCGCCTCCTACAGATCCTTCCCCCCGCCTCCTACAGATCCTTCCCCCCGCCTCCTACAGATCCTTCCCCCGCCTCCTACAGATCCTTCCCCCGCCTCCTACAGATCCTTCCCCCCGCCTCCTACAGATCCTTCCCCCCGCCTCCTACAGATCCTTCCCCCCGCCTCCTACAGATCCTTCCCCCCGCCTCCTACAGATCCTTCCCCCCGCCTCCTACAGATCCTTCCCCCCGCCTCCTACAGATCCTTCCCACCGCCTCCTACAGATCCTTCCCCCCGCCTCCTACAGATCCTTCCCCCGCCTCCTACAGATCCTTCCCCCCGCCTCCTCCTTCCCCCTCTCCTACAGATCCTTCCCCCCGCCTCCTACAGATCCTTCCCCCGTTCCTCACCGCCTCCTACAGATCCTTCCCCCCGCCTCCTACAGATCCTTCCCCCCGCCTCCTACAGATCCTTCACCCCCGCCTCCTACAGATCCTTCACCCCCGCCTCCTACAGATCCTTCCCCCCGCCTCCTACAGATCCTTCCCCCCGTCTCCTACAGATCCTTCCCCCCGCCTCCTACAGATCCTTCCCCCCGCCTCCTACAGATCCTTCCCCCCGTCTCCTACAGATCCTTCCCCCCGCCTCCTACAGATCCTTCCCCCGCCTCGTACAGATCCTTCCCCCGCCTCCTACAGATCGTTCTCACGCCTCCTACAGATCCTTCCCCCCGCCTCCTACAGATCCTTCCCCCGCCTCCTACAGATCCTTCCCCCGCCTCCTACAGATCCTTCCCCCCGCCTCCTACAGATCCTTCCCCCCGCCTCCTACAGATCCTTCCCCCCGCCTCCTACAGATCCTTCACCCCCCCCGCCTCCTACAGATCCTTCCCCCCGCCTCCTACAGATCCTTCCCCCCGCCTCCTACAGATCCTTCCCCCCGCCTCCTACAGATCCTTCCCCCCGCCTCCTACAGATCCTTCCCCCGCCTCCTTCCCCCCCTCCTACAGATCCTTCCCCCCGTCCTCCTACAGATCCTTCCCCCCGCCTCCTACAGATCCTTCCCCCGCCTCCTACAGATCCTTCCCCCCGCCTCCTACAGATCGTTCTCACCGCCTCCTACAGATCCTTCCCCCCGCCTCCTACAGATCCTTCCCCCCGCCTCCTACAGATCCTTCCCCCCGCCTCCTACAGATCCTTCCCCCCGCCTCCTACAGATCCTTCCCCCGCCTCCTACAGATCCTTCCCCCCGCCTCCTACAGATCCTTCCCCCGTCCTCCTACAGATCCTTCCCCCCGTCCTCCTACAGATCGTTCCCCCCGCCTCCTACAGATCCTTCCCCCCGCCTCCTACAGATCCTTCCCCCCGCCTCCTACAGATCCTTCCCCCCGCTCCTACAGATCCTTCCCCCCGTCTCCTACAGATCCTTCCCCCCGCCTCCTACAGATCCTTCCCCCGCCTCCTACAGATCCTTCCCCCCGCCTCCTACAGATCCTTCCCCCGCCTCCTACAGATCCTTCGCCTCCTACAGATCCTTCCCCCCGCCTCCTACAGATCCTTCCCCCCGCCTCCTACAGATCCTTCCCCCCGCCTCCTACAGATCCTTCCCCCGCCTCCTACAGATCCTTCCCCCCTCCTACAGATCCTTCCCCCGCCTCCTACAGATCCTTCCCCCGCCTCGTACAGATCCTTCCCCCCCTCCTACAGATCGTCCTCACGCCTCCTACAGATCCTTCCCCCCGCCTCCTACAGATCCTTCCCCCCGCCTCCTACAGATCCTTCCCCCGCCTCCTACAGATCCTTCCCCCGCCTCCTACAGATCCTTCCCCCCGCCTCCTACAGATCCTTCCCCCCGCCTCCTACAGATCCTTCCCCCGCCTCCTACAGATCCTTCCCCCCGCCTCCTACAGATCCTTCCCCCCGTCTCCTACAGATCCTTCCCCCCGCCTCCTACAGATCCTTCCCCCGCCTCGTCCTTCCCACAGATCCTTCCCCCGCCTCCTACAGATCGTTCTTCCTACAGATCCTTCCCCCCGTCTCCTACAGATCCTTCCCCCCGTCTCCTACAGATCGTTCCCCCCCGCCTCCTACAGATCCTTCCCCCCGCCTCCTACAGATCTTCCCCCCGCCTCCTACAGATCGTTCCCCCCCCGCCTCCTACAGATCCACCCCGCCTCCTACAGATCGTTCACCCCGCCTCCTACAGATCCTTCCCCCGCCTCCTACAGATCCTTCCCCCCGCCCTACAGATCCTTCCCCCCGCCTCCTACAGATCCTTCCCCCGCCTCCTACAGATCCTTCCCCCCGTCTCCTACAGATCCTTCCCCCCGCCTCCTACAGATCCTTCCCCCGCCTCGTACAGATCCTTCCCCCGCCTCCTACAGATCGTTCTCACGCCTCCTACAGATCCTTCCCCCCGCCTCCTACAGATCCTTCCCCCGCCTCCTACAGATCCTTCCCCCGCCTCCTACAGATCCTTCCCCCCGCCTCCTACAGATCCTTCCCCCCGCCTCCTACAGATCCTTCCCCCCGCCTCCTACAGATCCTTCCCCCCGTCTCCTACAGATCCTTCCCCCCGTCTCCTACAGATCGTTCCCCCCCGCCTCCTACAGATCCTTCCCCCCGCCTCCTACAGATCCTTCCCCCCGCCTCCTACAGATCCTTCCCCCCGTCTCCTACAGATCCTTCCCCCCGCCTCCTACAGATCCTTCCCCCGCCTCCTTCCCCGTCTCCTACAGATCGTTCCCCCCGCCTCCTACAGATCCTTCCCCCCGCCTCCTACAGATCCTTCCCCCCCTCCTACAGCCTCCTACAGATCCTTCCCCCCGCCTCCTACAGATCCTTCCCCCCCTCCTACAGCCTCCTACAGATCCTTCCCCCCGCCTCCTACAGATCCTTCCCCCGCCTCCTACAGATCCTTCCCCCCGCCTCCTACAGATCCTTCCCCCGCTCCCCCCGCCTCCTACAGATCCTTCCCCCCGCCTCGTACAGATCCTTCCCCCCCGCCTCCTACAGACCGTTCCCCCCGCCTCCTACAGATCGCTCCCCCCGCCTCCTACAGATCGCTCCCCCCGCCTCCTACAGATCCTTCCCCCCGCCTCCTACAGACCGTTCCCCCCGCCTCCTACAGACCGTTCCCCCCGCCTCCTACAGATCCTTCCCCCCGCCTTCTACAGATCCTTCCCCCCGCCTCCTACAGACCGTTCCCCCCGCCTCCTACAGACCATTCCCCCCGCCTCCTACAGATCCTTCCCCCCGCCTTCTACAGATCCTTCCCCCCGCCTCCTACAGACCGTTCCCCCCGCCTCCTACAGATCGGTCACACTTCTCTCAGGAGAGTCTCTCACAGAGACGTACCTCTTGGTGGACACGGTGCATTCTGGGGATTTGAAGACCTGATGGTAGCGTCTCATCTCTTCATGTTCCTTCTTGGTATTCACTTTGAACATTACATACAGTATGGAGAGACTGCGGCTTTGCCTGGTGGCGTTGTCAAGGACTTCACAAGTAGAAGTGGGCAAAATACAACCCAACAGGCTGGAGAGAGAGAAGGGGGAGGAGTTATTACACCCAACAACCGTGATGGATGGAGATAAAGCCGGCCTATCACATGTAGTACAAAGGAATTCGACCCAAACCCAACTCTATGTCCACCACACGGCCCATAGGACCCAACCTGACCCAAACCCAACTCTATGTCCACCACACGGCCCATAGGACCCAACCCAACCCAAACCCAACTCTATGTCCACCACACGGCCCATAGGACCCAACCCAACCCAAACCCAACTCTATGCCCAACACACGGCCTATAGGACCCGACCCGACCCAAACCCAACTCTATGCCCAACACACGGCCCATAGGACCCAACCCGACCCAAACCCAACTCTATGCCCAACACACGGCCCATAGGACACAACCTGACCCAAACCCAACTCTATGTCCACCACACGGCCCATAGGACCCAACCTGACCCAAACCCAACTCTATGCCCAACACACGGCCCATAGGACCCAACCCGACCCAAACCCAACTCTATGTCCAACACACAGCCCATAGGACCCGACCCAAACCCAACTCTATGCCCAACACACGGCCCATAGGACACAACCTGACCCAAACCCAACTCTATGTCCACCACACGGCCCATAGGACCCAACCCGACCCAAACCCAACTCTATGTCCACCACACGGCCCATAGGACCCAACTTGACCCAAACCCAACTCTATGCCCAACACACGGCCCATAGGACACAACCTGACCCAAACCCAACTCTATGTCCACCACACGGCCCATAGGACCCAACCCAAACCCAAACCCAACTCTATGCCCAACACACGGCCCATAGGACACAACCCGACCCAAACCCAACTGACCCAAACCCAACTCTATGTCCACCACACGGCCCATAGGACCCGACCCAAACCCAAACCCAACTCTATGCCCAACGGCCCATAGGACACGACCCAAACCCCAACTCTATGCCCAACACACGGCCCATAGGACACAACCTACCCAAACCCAACTCTATGTCCACCACACGGCCCATAGGACCCAACCTGACCCAAACCCAACTCTATGACCCAAACCCAACCCAACTCTATGCCCAACACACGACCCAAACCCAACTCTATGCCCATAGGACACAACCCAACTCTATGTCCACCCACGGCCCAAGGACCCAACCCAACTCTATGTCCACCACACGGCCCATAGGACCCACCTGACCCAAACCCAACTCTATGCCCACCACACGGCCCAACCCAACCCGACCCAAACCCAACTCTATGTCCACCACACGGCCCATAGGACCCGACCCAAACCCAAACCCAACTCTATGCCCAAACCCAACTCTATGGCCTAGGACCCGACCCGACCCAAACCCAACTCTATGCCCAACACACGGCCCATAGGACCAACCCGACCCAAACCCAACTCTATGTCCACCACACGGCCCATAGGACCAACACCCAAACAACTCTATGCCACACACGGCCCCATAGGACCCAACCTGACCCAAACCCAACTCTATGTCCACCACACGGCCCAAGGACCCAACCCGACCCAAACCCAACTCTATGCCCAACACACGGCCCATCCACCACACCCAACTCTATGGCCCATAGGACCCAACCCAACTCTATGACCCAAACCCAACCCGACCCAAACCCAACTCTATGCCCAACACACGGCCCATAGGACACAACCTGACCCAAACCCAACTCTATGTCCACCACACGGCCCATAGGACCCAACCTGACCCAAACCCAACTCTATGCCCAACACACGACCCAAACCCAACTCTATGCCCAACACACGGCCCATAGGACACAACCCCCAAACCCAACTCTATGTCCACCCACGGCCCAACCCAACTCCCAAACCCAACTATGTCCACCACACGGCCCATAGGACCCACCTGACCCAAACCCAACTCTATGTCCACCCAAACCAACCTGACCCAAACCCAACTCTATGTCCACCACACGGCCCATAGGACCCAACCTGACCCAAACCCAACTCTATGCCCAACACACGGCCTATAGGACCACCACCCACCCAACTCTATGTCCACCACACGCCCATAGGACACAACCTGACCCAAACCCAACTCTATGTCCACCACACGGCCCATAGGACCCAACCTGACCCAAACCCAACTCTATGCCCAACACACGACCCAAACCCAACTCTATGCCCATAGGACCCAACCCCCAAACCCAACTCTATGCCCACCCAAACCCAACCCGACCCAAACCCAACTCTATGCCCAACACACGGCCCATAGGACCACCACCCACCCAACTCTATGCCCAACACACGCCCATAGGACCCAACCTGACCCAAACCCAACTCTATGTCCCAACACACGGCCTATAGGACCCGACCCGACCCAAACCCAACTATGCCCAACACACGGCCCATATAGACCCAAACCCAACTCTATGCCCACCCGACCCGACCCAAACCCAACTCTATGCCCAACACACGGCCCATAGGACCCAAACCCAACCCAACTCTATGGCCCACCCAAACCCAACCCAACTCTATGCCCAACACACGGCCCATAGGACCCACCTGACCCAAACCCAACTCTATGCCCAACACACGCCCATAGGACCCACCCGAACCCAACTCTATGCCCACCACACGGCCCAACCCAACCACCCAAACCCAACTCCCAAACCCAACTATGCCCAACACACGGCCCATAGGACCACCCGACAAACCCAACTCTATGTCCACCACACGGCCCATAGGACCCAACCCGACCCAAACCCAACTCTATGCCCACCCGGCCCAAACCCACCCAAACCCAACTCTATGCCCAACACACGGCCCATAGGACCACCACCCAAACCCAACTCTATGTCCACCACACTGCCCATAGGACCCAACCCGACCCAAACCCAACTCTATGCCCAACACACGGCCCATAGGACCCCACCTGACCCAAACCCAACTCTATGCCCACCACGGCCCAAACCCCCGAACCCAACTCTATGTCCACCACACGGCCCATAGGACCCAACCCAACTCTATGACCCAAACCCAACCCAACTCTATGTCCACCACACGGCCCATAGGACCCAACCCGACCCAAACCCAACCCAACCCGACCCAAACCCAACTCTATGCCCAACACACGGCCCATAGGACCCAAACCCGAACCTCTATGCCCACCACGGCCCAAACCCAACCCGACCCAAACCCAACTCTATGTCCACCACACTGCCCAAGGACCCAACCTACCCAAACCCAACTCTATGCCCAACACACGGCCCACCCAACCTGCCCACCCAAACCCAACTCTATGCCCAACACACGATTCTACATCCAACACACGCCCATAGGACACAACCCGACCCAAACCCAACTCTATGTCCACCACACCCATAGGGACCCACCCAAACCCAACTCTATGTCCAACACACAGCCCATAGGACACAACCCGACCCAAACCCAACTCTATGCCCAACACACAGCCCATAGGACCCACCCGACCGATCTATGTCCACCACACCTACATCCAACACACAGCCCAAGGACCAACCCGACCCAAACCCAACTCTATGTCCAACACACAGCCACCCAACCCGATCCAAACCCAACTCTTTGTCCACCCAAACCCCCGACCCACCCAACTCTATGTCCACCACACGGCCCATAGGACACAACCCGACCCAAACCCAACTCTATGCCCACCACAAACCAACCTGACCCAAACCCAACTCTATGTCCACCACACGGCCCATAGGACCCAACCTGACCCAAACCCAACTCTATGCCCAACACACGGCCCATAGGACACAACCCGACCCAAACCCAACTCTATGTCCACCACACGGCCCATAGGACACAACCTGACCCAAACCCAACTCTATGTCCACCACACGGCCCATAGGACCCAACCTGACCCAAACCCAACTCTATGTCCACCACACGGCCCATAGGACACAACCTGACCCAAACCCAACTCTATGTCCACCACACGGCCCATAGGACCCAACCTGACCCAAACCCAACTCTATGCCCAACACACGGCCCATAGGACCCAACCCGACCCAAACCCAACTCTATGTCCACCACACGGCCCATAGGACCCGACCCAAACCCAAACCCAACTCTATGCCCAACACACGGCCTATAGGACCCGACCCGACCCAAACCCAACTCTATGCCCAACACACGGCCCATAGGACACAACCCGACCCAAACCCAACTCTATGTCCACCACACGGCCCATAGGACACAACCTGACCCAAACCCAACTCTATGCCCAACGGCCCATAGGACCCACCTGACCCAAACCCAACTCTATGTCCCACACGGCCCATAGGACCCAACCCGACCCAAACCCAACTCTATGCCCACCACGGCCCATAGGACACAACCTGACCCAAACCCAACTCTATGTCCACCACACGGCCCATAGGACCCAACCTGACCCAAACCCAACTCTATGTCCACCACACGGCCCATAGGACCCAACCCGACCCAAACCCAACTCTATGCCCAACACACGGCCCATAGGACACAACCTGACCCAAACCCAACTCTATGTCCACCACAAAGGACCCAACCTGACCCAAACCCAACTCTATGCCCAACACACGGCCCATAGGACCACCCGACCCAAACCCAACTCTATGTCCACCACACGCCCATAGGACCAACCTGACCCAAACCCAACTCTATGTCCACCACACGGCCCATAGGACCCAACCTGACCCAAACCCAACTCTATGCCCAACGGCCCATAGGACACAACCTGACCCAAACCCAACTCTATGCCCACACGGCCCATAGGACCCAACCTGACCCAAACCCAACTCTATGCCCACCACGGCCTATAGGACCCAACCCGACCCAAACCCAACTCTATGTCCACCACACGGCCCATAGGACCCAACCTGACCCAAACCCAACTCTATGCCCAACACACGGCCTATAGGACCTGACCCAAACCCAACTCTATGCCCAACACACGGCCCATAGTACCCGACCCAAACCCAACTCTATGCCCAACACACGGCCCATAGGACCCAACCTGACCCAAACCCAACTCTATGTCCACCACACTGCCCATAGGACCCAACCCGACCCAAACCCAACTCTATGCCCAACACACGGCCCATAGAACCCAACCCGACCCAAACCCAACTCTATGTCCACCACACGGCCCATAGGACCCAACCCGACCCAAACCCAACTCTATGCCCAACACACGGCCCATAGGACCCAACCCGACCCAAACCCAACTCTATGCCCAACACACAGCCCATAGGACCCAACCCGACCCAAACCCAACTCTATGTCCACCACACGGCCCATAGGACCCAACCCGACCCAAACCCAACTCTATGCCCAACACACGGCCTATAGGACCCGACCCGACCCAAACCCAACTCTATGCCCAACACACGGCCCATAGTACCCGACCCAAACCCAACTCTATGCCCAACACACGGCCCATAGTACCCGACCCAAACCCAACTCTATGCCCAACACACGGCCCATAGGACCCAACCTGACCCAAACCCAACTCTATGTCCACCACACTGCCCATAGGACCCAACCCGACCCAAACCCAACTCTATGCCCAACACACGGCCCATAGGACCCAACCTGACCCAAACCCAACTCTATGCCCAACACACGGCCCATAGGACACAACCCGACCCAAACCCAACTCTATGTCCACCACACGGCCCATAGGACCCAACCCGACCCAAACCCAACTCTATGCCCAACACACGGCCCATAGGACACAACCCGATCCAAACCCAACTCTATGTCCACCACACGGCCCATAGGACCCAACCCGACCCAAACCCAACTCTATGCCCAACACACGGCCCATAGTACCCGACCCAAACCCAACTCTATGCCCAACACACGGCCCATGGGACCCAACCTGACCCAAACCCAACTCTATGTCCACCACACTGCCCATAGGACCCAACCCGACCCAAACCCAACTCTATGCCCAACACACGGCCCATAGGACCTAACCTGACCCAAACCCAACTCTATGCCCAACACACGGCCCATAGGACACAACCCGACCCAAACCCAACTCTATGTCCACCACACGGCCCATAGGACCCAACCCCGATCCAATTCTACATCCAACACACGGCCCATAGAACCCAACCCGACCCAAACCCAACTCTATGCCCAACACACGGCCCATAGTACCCGACCCAAACCCAACTCTATGTCCACCACACTGCCCATAGGACCCAACCCGACCCAAACCCAACTCTATGCCCAACACACGGCCCATAGGACCCAACCCGACCCAAACCCAACTCTATGCCCAACACACGGCCCATAGGACCCAACCCGACCCAAACCCAACTCTATGTCCACCACACTGCCCAAAGGACCCAACCTGACCCAAACCCAACTCTATGCCCAACACACGGCCCATAGGACCCTACCCCGATCCGATTCTACATCCAACACACAGCCCAAAGGACCCGACCCCGATCCGATTCTACATCCAACACACAGTCCATAGGACCCGACCCCGATCCGATTCTACATCCAACACACGGCCAATAGGAGCCGACCCAAACCCAACTCTATGCTCAACACACGGACAATAGGACCCAACCCTGATCCATTCCTACATCCAACACACAGCCCATAGGACACAACCCGACCCAAACCCAACTCTATGTCCAACACACAGCCCATAGGACACAACCCGACCCAAACCCAACTCTATGCCCAACACACAGCCCATAGGACCCGACCCCGATCCGATTCTACATCCAACACCCGGACAATAGGACCAAACCCTGATCCATTCCTACATCCAACACACAGCCCAAGGGACACAACCCGACCCAAACCCAACTCTATGTCCAACACACAGCCACGAGGACACAACCCGATCCAAACCCAACTCTTTGTCCAACACACAGCCACGAGGACACAACCCGACCCAAACCCAACTCTTTGTCCAACACAGCCCATAGGACCCGACCCGACCCAAACCCAACTCTATGTCCAACAAACAGCCCATAGGACTGGTGGGGGTACAGGTATGGCGGGGGTTATGAAAGGTCTCCTGGGTTAAAGGGGCCCCCTACATATAGGTGATAATGGGAACAAGGACTCCTTCTTACCACAAGTCTTGGATTTTACTGTCCTGGATGACCAGCGATGTAAACATCGAGTTCTTCCATCCGGAGGTGGAGTTCACGTCATCCGCGAAGCGACAACTTCGGAAGCTGAAATAATAACACAAGTTCAGAAGAAAAGTGGCCCCCCAATAACGGAAGGTGAGTCCCGACCCTGGGGACACTTACCAAACCTGGGAACACTTCTTCAGGACGGGAACCAAGGCGGACATGTGTTCCTTCTTCAGGATGTACCCGGACAGGGTGACCTTCTTGCCCTCACACGCCTTCAGGCAGAAGGCCAGTTGGTAGACCCAGTTGTCGGCTTTCTGGCACTGCGAGAAGGTCAGATTCACGGCGCGGGACGCCACGTACGTCATAAACTCGTCATCCCGTGTCTCGTACAGGAACAAAATGCGCTCCGTATCAAACTCCGTTATCTCGCCCCCGAAGAGCCACGAGATCATGGCCGTGGTGCCTTGGAAGGACAGGTTACAGTCGGCGCTGCTGTTGAAGTCTTCGATCTGCGCTTGGTTCAGGAGGCCGAAGAGGAATCTGACGGCGAGGGCCATATGGGGGTGTTTTTCCAGCAGGTCCATTAAGGATCGTCCCTTACAGATCTCCGGCAGGTAAGTACTCTCTCTCACCGCCCTGGAGCCGGACTTGGCGCTCTCGCCCTCCCCAGGCATGGTGTAGTGCAGGGCAGCCAGGAACTCCTGAAAGCTGTGGTGGACGAAGCTGTAGCAGGTGCGCTTCCCGATGTCGCCGTGGAAGAAGACGTTGCTCAGGAAGACGGATTCCACCAGAGACACGGAAAGTTTGTGTCTTTTCAGGTCTTCGTCGTCGAAGAGGACCTTCTGGTTGAGAAGACCTTCGTTGGCCAAGGCGCAGACCTTCTTCAGGCAGTGGACCATGCCGCCATTCCGGCTGTGGTAGATGATCAGACCCTTCAGGTAGTAGAGGAACATGGAGGTGTTGGTGGTGAAGTTGGAGGGATACTTGGAAAGCTGTTGTTTGGTGACGGTGGAGATGACCCAACACATGAACGGCACGGTGGCCAGACTGAAGAGGACTTCATTCCTCCTGGTTATGTCCACGGCCTTCTCCGACTCTCTCTGATCGAAGAAAATCTCCAGGTAGTGGACCCGGGCGTCCGCCGTGTACCCGACGATCTCCACAAGCCGGGGCACGTCTGGTAGGAACGTCTGCAGCTGTTCCAGTAGAAAGGGTCTGGTGGTGATGATCAGAGAAGCCCCCTTGACCAGTTGCCCCTTCAGAATGCTCCTCAGGAGGACGTCTTTGTTGGCCTCCTGGAAGGGGTCTTGGCAGATCTCGCTCTGCTCCTTCAAACTACATTTCATTTCTTCGAAGCTGGCGATCAGAAAGCCCACCCGCTCCCCGTGGCTCAGGATGTACCTCATGACGTCGGGCCGGAAATTCAAGCGGCTGGTCTTGTTGAGGAGTCCAACCAAGCTGAGATTGCCGGTGATTTTGGTGAAATCCTTGTAACTGAGATAGAACAGGAAGTCCAACTTCCCCCCGTAGAGGTTGTTGGTGGCCCAGTCCAAGATGATCTTACGGCCGGTCAGAGATTTCCCGATGCCGGCCGCTCCGTGTATGATCACGGTCTTTGGGACGCCGCCGGTGTCCGACGGGTTGAAGAACTCCTCGATGGAGGTCGGAGAATACTCCTCGGAAGACCTGTCCATCAGTATCTGAGCTTGCTCCTCCCCCGAGGAACTCAACTCCCGCTTCTTCTCCTCTTCCCCCCGAAACTTTAGCAAGAGCACCAGCGGGGTGTACCTCCTCCTCAGGGGCGTGCTCTCCCCCAGGCGGGCGTTCCGGTCCTTTGTCAACTCAAAATGGTATTTGATGTTCTCCTTGTGGGTCGCCATGCACTTTTCAAATTCTTCATCCGTTACTGATTGGAGAAAAGAACCATATTTGGAATATTTCAATTAAAGACAATATCAATAGCCCCCCAATATCAATACCCCCCCCACCCCCAATATCAATACCCCCCCAATATCAATACCCCCCCATCCCCAATATCAATACCCCCCCACCCCCAATATCGATACCCCCCCCCATCCCCAATATCAATACCCCCCCACCCCCAATATCGATACCCCCCCCCATCCCCAATATCAATACCCCCCCACCCCCAATATCAATACCCCCCCCCAATATCAATACCCCCCCATCCCCAATATCAATACCCCCCCACCCCCCAATATCAATACCCCCCCACCCCCAATATCAATACCCCCCACCCCCAATATCAATACCCCCCCATCCCCAATATCAATACCCCCCCACCCCCCAATATCAATACCCCCCCACCCCCAATATCAATACCCCCCCACCCCCAATATCAATACCCCCCCAATATCAATACCCCCCACCCCCAATATCAATACCCCCCCACCCCCAATATCAATACCCCCCCCCCATATCAATACCCACCCATCCCCAATATCAATACCCCCCCCCACCCCCAAAATCAATACCCCCCCTTACCAGTAAGACGGGGGACGGAAGACAGGGGACAGAGGATGGGGGACAGAAGTTGAGGAATGGAGCATGGAGGGCGGAAGATGGGGGAAGAGGACAGAGACGATGGAGGGCGGGGGACGGAGGACAGAGAGGGCGAAGGATGGGGGACGGAGGACAGAGAGGATGGAGGACAGAGTGCGGAGGACAGAGAGGATGGAGGGCGGGGGACGGAGGACAGAGAGGATGGAGGGCGGGGGACTGAGGACAGAGAGGATGGAGGGCGGGGGACTGAGGACAGAGAGGATGGAGGGCGGGGGACGGAGGACAGAGAGGATGGAGGGCGGGGGACGGAGGACAGAGAGGATGGAGGGCGGGGGACAGAGAGGATGGAGGGCGGGGGACGGAGGACAGAGAGGATGGAGGGCGTGGGACTGAGGACAGAGAGGATGGAGGGCGGGGGACGGAGGACAGAGAGGATGGAGGGCGGGGGACTAAGGACAGAGAGGATGGAGGGCGGGGGACGGAGGACAGAGAGGATGGAGGGCGGGGACTGAGGACAGAGAGGATGGAGGGCGGGGGGCGGAGGACAGAGAGGATGGAGGGCGGGGGACGGAGGACAGAGAGGATGGAGGGCGGGGGACAGAGGACAGAGAGGATGGAGGGCGGGGGATGGAGGACAGAGAGGATGGAGGGCGGGGGACGGAGGACAGAGAGGATGGAGGGCGGGGGACGGAGGACAGAGAGGATGGAGGGCGGGGGACTAAGGACAGAGAGGATGGAGGGCGGGGGACTAAGGACAGAGAGGATGGAGGGCGGGGGACGGAGGACAGAGAGGATGGAGGGCGGGGGACTGAGGACAGAGAGGATGGAGGGCGGGGGACGGAGGACAGAGAGGATGGAGGGCGGGGGACGGAGGACAGAGAGGATGGAGGGCGGGGGACTGAGGACAGAGAGGATGGAGGGCGGGGGACGGAGGACAGAGAGGATGGAGGGCGGGGGACGGAGGACAGAGAGGATGGAGGGCGGGGGACGGAGGACAGAGAGGATGGAGGGCGGGGGATGGAGGACAGAGAGGACGGAGGGCGGGGGACGGAGGACAGAGAGGATGGAGGGCGGGGGATGGAGGACAGAGAGGACGGAGGGCGGGGGACGGAGGACAGAGAGGGCGAAGGATGGGGGACGGAGGACAGAGAGGATGGAGGGCGGGGGACGGAGGACAGAGAGGATGGAGGGCGGGGGACGGAGGACAGAGAGGATGGAGGGCGGGGGACGGAGGACAGAGAGGGCGAAGGATGGGGGACGGAGGACAGAGAGGATGGAGGGCGGGGGATGGAGGACAGAGTGCGGAGGGCAGAGAGGATGGAGGACAGAGTGCGGAGGGCAGAGAGGATGGAGGACGGAGTGCAGAGAGGATGGAGGGCGGGGGACGGAGGACAGAGAGGATGGAGGGCGGGGGACGGAGGACAGAGAGGATGGAGGGCGGGGGACGGAGGACAGAGAGGATGGAGGGCGGGGGACGGAGGGCAGAGAGGATGGAGGGCGGGGGACGGAGGACAGAGAGGATGGAGGGCGGGGGACGGAGGGCAGAGAGGATGGAGGGCGGGGGATGGAGGACAGAGAGGACGGAGGGCGGGGGACGGAGGGCAGAGGTTGGAGGGCAGAGGGCAGGGGGCGGAGGGTGGAGGACCGAGGGACGGGGGCGGAGGGCAGAGGACGGAGGGTGGAGGACCGAGGGACGGGGGCGGAGGGCAGAGAGGATGGAGGGCGGAGTGCGGAGGGCAGAGGTTGGAGGGCAGAGGGCAGGGGGCGGAGGGTGGAGGACGGAGGGCGGAGGACCGAGGGACGGGGGCGGAGGGTGGAGGACGGAGGGCGGAGGACCGAGGGACGGGGCGGAGGACGGAGGGTGGAGGACCGAGGGACGGGGAACGGCCTCCAAATGAAGTTCTGATACTTTCCGTCTCCTAATATCGGCCTTCCCAGGAAAGCTCCTCTAGAATGTAGAGACCACCAGAGGAGGTTCTGATGGCAGCCAATGAGGAAAGGACTTTATATTGATCCTCTTGGCTTGTAGGGACAGACCTTTGGCCATGTAGTCCTCTGACCAGGCAGGTACCTTGATCCATGGTCTTCTCCATGCCGGACACGGTGGCCGGGTAGTTCCTCTTCAGGGCCTGGTAGAGTTTGTCCTTCTGGGAATTGGTCCAATGGTGGATGACGGAGAAGAGTTTGCTCATCCTATCCTGACTGGTCTCTCTGGTGGTCACGGCCTCATAGTCCTCCGAGACGAGAAGTTTGTCCTGCAGGAGCTGTGATAGGACCACGTCTACGTTGTCTATCCGACGGATCAACTCCTCCTTGTGCTGGTCCACAAAGTGTTTCCGGCCTTCAGGGGGCAAGAAGAGGGGCCACATCACAAACGGGTACCCCCAAATCTTTCCTCACACCCAACCCCTAACGTGACCCCAACTTTTTATCTAAAACATGGGCCAACCCCCAACACTGAACATGGGCCAACCCCCAACCCTGAACATGGGCCAACCCTTAACCCGAACATGGGCCAACCCCCAACACTGAACATGGGCCCACCCCCAACCCTGAACATGGGCCAACCCCCAACCCTGAACATGGGCCAACCCCCAACCCTGAACATGGGCCAACCCAAACATGAGCCAACCCCCAACCCTGAACATGGGCCAACCCCCAACCCTGAACATGGGCCAACCCCCAACCCTGAACATGAGCCAACCCCCAACCCTGAACATGGGCCAACCCCCAACCCTGAACATGGGCCAACCCCCAACCCTGAACATGGGCCAACCCCCAACCCTGAACATGGGCCAACCCCCAACCCTGAACATGGGCCAACCCAAACATGAGCCAACCCCCAACCCTGAACATGGGCCAACCCCCAACCCTGAACATGGGCCAACCCCCAACCCTGAACATGAGCCAACCCCCAACCCTGAACATGGGCCAACCCCCAACCTTGAACATGGGCCAACCCTTAACCCGAACATGGGCCAACCCCCAACCCTGAACATGGGCCAACCCCCAACCCTGAACATGGGCCAACCCCCAACCCTGAACATGGGCCAACCCCCAACCTTGAACATGGGCCCACCCCCAACCTTGAACATGGGCCAACCCCCAACCCTGAACATGGGCCAACCCCCAACCCTGAACATGGGCCAATCCTTAACCCGAACATGGGCCAACCCCCAACCTTGAACATGGGCCCACCCCCAACCTTGAACATGGGCCAACCCCCAACCCTGAACATGGGCCAACCCCCAACCCTGAACATGGGCCAACCCCCAACCCTGAACATGGGCCAACCCTTTAGCCGAACATGGGCCAACCCCCAACCTTGAACATGGGCCAACCCGAACATGAGCCAACCCCCAACCCTGAACATGGGCCAACCCCCAACCCTGAACATGGGCCAACCCTTAACCCGAACATGGGCCAACCCTCAACCTTGAACATGGGCCCACCCCCAACCCTGAACATGGGCCAACCCGAACATGAGCCAACCCCCAACCCGAACATGAGCCAAACCCCAACCCTAAACATGGGCCAACCCCCAACCCTGAACATGGGCCAACCCTTAACCCGAACATGGGCCAACCCTCAACCTTGAACATGGGCCCACCCCCAACCCTGAACATGGGCCAACCCGAACATGAGCCAACCCCCAACCCGAACATGAGCCAACCCCCAACCCTGAACATGAGCCAACCCCCAACCCTGAACATGGGCCAACCCCCAACCCTGAACATGGGCCAACCCTTTAGCCGAACATGGGCCAACCCCCAACCTTGAACATGGGCCAACCCGAACATGAGCCAACCCCCAACCCTGAACATGGGCCAACCCCCAACCCTGAACATGGGCCAACCCTTAACCCGAACATGGGCCAACCCTCAACCTTGAACATGGGCCCACCCCCAACCCTGAACATGGGCCAACCCGAACATGAGCCAACCCCCAACCCGAACATGAGCCAAACCCCAACCCTAAACATGGGCCAACCCCCAACCCTGAACATGGGCCAACCCTTAACCCGAACATGGGCCAACCCTCAACCTTGAACATGGGCCCACCCCCAACCCTGAACATGGGCCAACCCGAACATGAGCCAACCCCCAACCCGAACATGAGCCAACCCCCAACCCTGAACATGAGCCAACCCCCAACCCTGAACATGAGCCAACCCCCAACAATGAAACATGGGCCAACCCCCAAACCAGAATTTAGGGCCAACCTCCAACCCTGAACATGATCCAACCCTTAACCCGAACATGGGCCAAACCTCAACCTTGAACATGGGCCAACCCTTAACCTTGAACATAGGCCAAACCTCAACCTTGAACATGGGCCCACCCCCAACCCTGAACATGGGCCAACCCCCAACCTTGAACATGGGCCCACCCCCAACCCTGAACATGGGCCAACCCGAACATGAGCCAACCCCCAACCCTGAACATGGGCCAACCCCCAACCCTGAACATGGGCCAACCCTCAACCTTGAACATGGGCCAACCCTCAACCTTGAACATGGGCCCACCCCCAACCCTGAACATGGGCCAACCCGAACATGAGCCAACCCCCAACCCGAACATGAGCCAACCCCCAACCCTGAACATGAGCAGACCCCCAACAATGAAACATGGGCCAACCCCCAACCCAGAATTTAGGGCCAACCCCCAACCCTGAACATGGGCCAACCCTTAACCCGAACATGGGCCAAACCTCAACCTTGAACATGGGCCAACCCTTAACCTTGAACATAGGCCAAACCTCAACCTTGAACATGGGCCAACCCCCAACCCTGAACATGGGCCAACCCCCAACCCGAACATGAGCCAACCCCCAACCCTGAACATGAGCCAACCCCCAACAATGAAACATGGGCCAACCCCCAACAATGAAACATGGGCCAACCCCCAACCCTGAACATGAGCCAACCCTGAACATGAGCCAACCCCCAACCCTGAAACATGGGCCAACCCCCAACAATGAAACATGGGCCAACCCCCAACCCAGAATCTAGGGCCAGCCCCCAACCCTGAACATGAGCCAACCCCCAACCCTGAACATGAGCCAACCCCCAACCCTGAAACATGGGCCAACCCTCAATATTAGTCAACCTCCAACCCTGAAACATGGGCCAACCCTCAATATTAGTCAACCCCCAACCCTGAAACATGGGCCAACCCTCAATATTAGTCAACCCCCAACCCTGAAACATGGGCCAACCCCAATATTAGTCAACCCCCAACCCTGAAACATGGGCCAACCCCCAACCCTGAAACATGGGCCAACCCTATTAGTCAACCCCCAACCCTGAAACATGGGCCAACCCTCAATATTAGTCAACCCCCAACCCTGAAACATGGGCCAACCCCCAACCCTGAAACATGGGCCAACCCTCAATATTAGTCAACCCCCAACCCTGAACATGAGCCAACACTAAACATGAGCCAACCCCCAAGAATGAAACATGGGCCAACCCCCAACCCAGAATTTAGGGCCAACCTCCAACCCTGAACATGAGCCAACCCTGAACATGAGCCCACCCCCAACCCTGAACATGGGCCAACCCTTAACCCGAACATGGGCCAACCCTTAACCTTGAACATAGGCCAAACCTCAACCTTCAACATGGGCCAACCCCCAACCCTGAACATGAGCCAACCCTGAACATGAGCCAACCCCCAACCCTGAAACATGGGCCAACCCCCAACAATGAAACATGGGCCAGCCCCCAACCCTGAAACATGGGCCAACCCCCAACCCTGAAACATGGGCCAACCCTCAATATTAGTCAACCCCCAACCCTGAAACATGGGCCAACCCTCAATATTAGTCAACCCCCAACCCTGAAACATGGGCCAACCCCCAACCCTGAAACATGGGCCAACCCTCAATATTAGTCAACCCCCAACCCTGAACATGAGCCAACACTAAACATGAGCCAACCCCCAAGAATGAAACATGGGCCAACCCCCAACCCAGAATTTAGGGCCAACCTCCAACCCTGAATTTAGGGCCAACCTCCAACCCTGAACATGAGCCAACCCTGAACATGAGCCCACCCCCAACCCTGAACATGGGCCAACCCTTAACCTTGAACATAGGCCAAACCTCAACCTTCAACATGGGCCAACCCCCAACCCTGAACATGAGCCAACCCTGAACATGAGCCAACCCCCAACCCTGAAACATGGGCCAACCCCCAACAATGAAACATGGGCCAGCCCCCAACCCTGAAACATGGGCCAACCCCCAACAATGAAACATGGGCCAGCCCCCAACCCTGAACATGAGTCCAACATCAAATCCCTAATATTAGCCTGACCCCCAACCCACTTCCTGTCATGGGAGGTCAGTACAGTTGCTCCTCCCCTTGCCCTGCCAGGGTATCTAAATGATGGAGGAATTCTTGTTGGGGAAGAAGACAATAAAGAGAACCTGTCCCTTAGGCTATGCAACTGTCAGGTCCAGGGTAATTCTTTACATCCCCTCCCCCGTTCTTTCCCCAATTCTCCTCAAGCGGCCCCCATATTAAAGGACCCCTCATCCCAGAGTGACACTCCAACTGTCACATTCAGAGTTGTGTTTACCTGAGGAGGGAGTGGCCATCACTGGGGTCACCGGAAGAGTGGGGTCACCTGTGAGGTCGGGGTTACCTGTGGAAACAGCAGAAGAGATAATGATGTCTGGACACCCTAAAGTTGAGAAGACACGGGGGGGAGGGGGGGGCCTAAAATTCTCCTTCAAAATATAGAACAGAGCTCCTCCCCCAAAATATAGAACAGAGCTCCTCCCCCAAAATATAGAACAGAGCCCCTCCCCCAATATATAGAACAGAGCCCCTCCCCTAAAATATAGAACAGAAGCCCCTCCCCCAAAATATAGAACAGAGCCCCTCCCCTAAAATATAGAACAGAGCCCCTCCCCCAAAATATAGAACAGAGCCCCTCCCCTAAAATATAGAACAGAGCTCCTCCCCCAAAATATAGAACTCTTGGAACTTATCTCAGATTAAACATAATTTCAACTCAAGAAAGGGGTGTGGTCTTTATTGGCGCCAGGGGTGTGGTCTTGGGGGTGGTTAAGGGATGGGGTGTGGTATGGGGGTGGTCTGGGGGAGGGGGGGTGGTCATCATTGGTGTCAGTGCAGTCTGGGGGTGGGGTGTGGACCGGGTATGGGGGTGTGGTCTGGGCAGTCTGGGGGGTGTGGTCATCATTGTGACAGTTCAGTCTGGGGGGGTGTGGTCATCATTGTGACAGTTCGGTCTAGGGGGTGTGGTCTGGGGATGGGGGTGTGGTCATCATTGGTGACAGTTCAGCATGGGGGTGTGGTCTGGGGGGATGAAGTCTGGGGGTGTGGTCTGGGGATGGGGGGTGTGGTCATCATTGGTGACAGTTCAGTCTGGGAGGTGTGGTCTGGGGATGGGGGTGTGGTCATCATTGGTGACAGTGCAGCATGGGGGTGTGGTCTGGGGGGATGAAGTCTGGGAGGTGTGGTCTGGGGATGGGGGTGTGGTCATCATTGGTGACAGTTCAGTCTAGGGGTGTGGTCTGGGGATAAAGTGTGGGGTGTGGTCTGGGGATGGGGGGTGTGGTCTGGGGATAAAGTGTGGGGGGTCATGGGATGGGGGTGTGGTCTGGGAGGGGGCAAAGTGTGGGGGTGTGGTATGGGGGGTGTGGTCTGGGGAATGGGGGGTGTGGTCATCATTGGTGACAGTTCAGTCTGGGGGCGTGGTCTGGGGATGGGGGTGTGGTCTGGGAGGGGGCAAAGTGTGGGGGTGTGGTCTGGGGGATGGGGGTGTGGTCTGTGGATAAAGTGTGGGGTGTGGTCTGGGATGGGGGTGTGGTCTGGGGATAAAGTGTGGGGGTGTGGTCTGGGGGATGGGGGTGTGGTCTGGGAATGAAGTGTGGGGGTGTGATCTGGGGATGGGGGAGGCGTTAATGTAAGATATCCGCCCTCCTAAAGGGGAGGGGAGGTGGGCGGTGCTCCCCCTCTGTCAGTCACGTGGTGTTCTCTTCTCTCTGGACTCCTCTCAGCCCCCATGTTGTGTCGGGGGAGGGGGGGGGGTCTCGGTGACGTCACGTCTGGCCCCCTCTTACCTCACGGAGCGCCCCTCTTCCCACCAGCGGCGATATCCAGGACAAGCGGCACACCCCGCCCCTGATTGGCCAATCCCGCTTCCGTAACCGTACCTCCACCAATCACAGGCCGCCATGAGTGGGGGGGGCGGGGTTTTCTTCTTCCTGAATGCGCTTTTCCGCGAACCGTCGCAACTTCTGGGGACACGCCCCCGGGGCGGAGACAAGTCCGCCATTTTCCTGGAGACCGGAAAACATAGAGATATAATGGGGAGGCGCCCTCTAGTGTCCGGTCCCGAGATCTCCTCCCACCACCAGGGTTTCCAACTTCTTTCAGTTTGTAAAATCCGCATAGAAATGTCATTACAGACATACAGACGACACGCCCATCATTTTACTAAATATTTGTAAATGTACTGAAAGTCGGAAACCCTGGAGCCCTTCAGCTCTGGGGGGGGGGGGGGGGTCATGCTGGATCACCCCCCCCCCCCCCAAAGTAAAGGACTACCAGTCCCAGCATGAACCCCTGAAATCTAAAGATGTGACCCCCCCTCCCAAATTTGAAACTCCCAACATGAACCCATGAGATCTAAGAGTGTGACCCCATAGAGTTCACGGTTTCATGCTGGGACCTGTAGTTCTTCACTAGTTGGGGTTTGGGGGGGTGTCAAATCTTAAGCTCTGAGGGGTTCATGCTGGGACCTGTGTCAGTTTTTATTCCGGGACACGGAATGTGCCCGGGACAGACCTGCAGAATGCGGGACTGTCCTGGGCAATCGGGGACATGTGGTCACCCTACCTCAGAGGTGTGTGTATTTCCCAGAATAATCCTCATAGGTGTGTCTGTTCCCCAGAATAATCCTCATAGGTGTGTCTGTTCCCCAGAATGATCCTCAGAGGTGTGCCTGTTCAACAGACTGCCCCACCCCCAATCATCAGAGGTGTGTCTACTGCCCAGACTGCCCCACCCCCAATCATCAGAGGTGTGTCTATTGCCCAGACTGCTCCACCCCCAATCATCAGAGGCGTGTCTGTTCCCCAGACTGATCCTCAGAGGTGTGTCTATTGCCCAGACTGATCCTCAGAGGTGTGTCTATTGCCCAGACTGCCCCACCCCTGATCCTAAGAGGTGTGTCTATTCTCCAGACTGATCCTCAGAGGTGTGTCTATTGCCCAGACTGATCCTCAGAGGTGTGTCTATTGCCCAGACTGCCCCACCCCTGATCCTAAGAGGTGTGTCTATTCTCCAGACTGATCCTCAGAGGTGTGTCTGTTCCCCAGACTGATCTTCAGAGGTGTGTCTGTCTATTCCCCAGACTACCGCACCCCTGATCCTAAGAGGTGTGTCTATTCTCCAGACTGATCCTCAGAGGTGTGTTTATTTCCCAGAATAATCTTCAAAGGTGTGTCTGTTTCTCAGATTGCCCCACCACTGATCCTCAAAGGCGTGTCTATTGCCCAGACTGCCCCACCCCCAATCATCAGAGGTGTGTCTATTGCCCAGACTGATCCTAAGAGGTGTGTCTATTCTCCAGACTGATCCTCAGAGGTGTGTTTATTTCCCAGAATAATCCTCAAAGGTGTGTCTGTTTCTCAGATTGCCCCACCACTGATCCTCAAAGGCGTGTCTATTGCCCAGACTGCCCCACCCCCAATCATCAGAGGTGTGTCTATTGCCCAGACTGATCCTCAGAGGTGTGTCTATTGCCCAGACTGCCCCACCCCTGATCCTCAGAGGTGTGTCTATTGCCCAGAATGATCCTCAGAGGTGTGTCTATTTGCCCCTGTCACTGTCCCCTCTTACTATCTTTCAAACCCATTCACTGCACCGCACCACTACGAAACAAACCAAAACAAAAAAATAAAGTATCTTCTGCTTATTGAAAGTTATTATTATTTTTATTTCTCAAAAATAGTAAATGGAAAAAAAAGGTTAAAAACAAAATTTCTTCTACTGTTGGTGGGAATCCTCGGGGGTGTGGTGGTTCCGCCTATGTGAGGTGAGCTGTGAACTCTGGCGGAAGGCCCGCCCACACTCGGCGCAGCCGTACGGTTTGTGGTCGCCGTGTCTCCGGCGATGTTTGGTCAGACTGTCCCGCAGGGCGAAGCTTTCCCCGCACTCGGGACACAAGTACGGCCTTTCTCCGGTGTGACTCCTCCGGTGTTGGGTTAGGGAGCTCGGCTGAGTGAAACATTTCCCGCACTCTGGACAGGAATACGGCTTGACCCCGGTGTGGGTGCGTTGGTGGAAGTCCAGACTGGCGCGCTGAGCGAAGCTCCGCCCACATTCCGTGCACGTAAATGGCTTCTCTCCGGTGTGAAGTCTCCGGTGGGCGGCCAGGCTGGTGCTTTGGCTAAACCGCTGGCCACATTGGCTGCACTGGTAGGGTTTGTCCCCGGTGTGAGTCCTCTCGTGCACGCCGAGGGACGACTGCGAGAGGAAGTCCTTACCGCATGTGGCGCACAGGAACCGCTTCCCCTCCACGTGAATCTTTCGGTGGTATTCCAGCCGATGGGAATTCTTGAAGCTTCTTCCACATTCCGGACAGGTGAAGGGTCTCCGGCACGCCGGGCTGGTCTGGTGGCCGGCAAAGCTTTCCTTGTCGGTGAAGTTTTGGCCACACGAGGGGCATGAAAAGGGATTCCTCTCGGTGTGGACCTTCTGGTGGGCCTCCAGGTAGCTTTTACGGTAAAACCATTTCCCACATTCTCCACAGATATGACCCCCCGTCTTAGCCTGCCGCTTCTTGGCCGGAGGTGGGGGAATAGGACGGTCACCCATCTCTGGATGACGCTTATTCGCCGGAGATGGAGGAACACGATGGTCACCAGTCTCTGGATGCCACTTCTTGGCCGGAGATGGAGGACTAGGACGGTCCCCCGTCTTTGCCTGCCGCTTCTTGGCCGGAGATGGAGGAACACGATGGTCACCAGTCTCTGGATGCCACTTCTTGGCCGGAGGTGGAGGACTAGGACGGTCCCCCGTCTCTGGCTGCTGCTCTTTGGTTGGTTGGACCCCATCGGGTTGGTTGTATGTTGCCGGTTGGGCAATCTGCTCCTTAATACGCCTTAAAGTCACATTGACAGAGAAAAGACACTCCGAGCACCGAAACGACCAATCGGTGCGGTGCGTTTGGCACACACAAGCGCCGGATAGACGGCAGAACCTTTCCTCGTATTCCACACATTGCAGGAGAAGACTAGACAGTCTTTGAGCCATCGCCGGAGGAACATCTGAAAACCAGACCTGGTCTGATAAAGATTGGACTTCTCTGAGAGTTCCTTCCATTGGCTCTCCATCGGTACTGGAGGCGGGGCCATCATCATGACTATTCCATCGTGCGTATGTGTGGTCATGGGGCATGAATGGGGCATCGCTCTGATGATCCTGAGACAGAGACTCGTCTTTAATAAGACAAACGATCATCTCCTCACCTGTGTTGGGTTCCTCGTTACCCTCAGGAGATGGATATTCTGTAGAAATGTCCTGTCCAGAGGAGAGGGGCCCCTCCTTCATATCAATGGATGGAGACCCCAGATGGTGTGTGGGGAGAAATCCATCACTATGGGAAGGGGGTTCCTCCTTAATGTGGGTGATGGTTCCTCCTTCCCATGTAATTGGTTCCTCCTTAATGTGGGTGATGGTTCCTCCTTCCCATGTAATTGGTTCCTCCTTAATGTGGGTGATGGTTCCTCCTTCCCTTGTGATGGGTTCCTCCTTAATGTGGGTGATGGTTCCTCCTTCCCATGTGATGGGTTCCTCCTTAATGTGGGTGATGGTTCCTCCTTCCCATGTGATGGGTTCCTCCTTAATGTGGGTGATGGTTCCTCCTTCCCATGTAATTGGTTCCTCCTTAATGTGGGTGATGGTTCCTCCTTCCCTTGTGATGGGTTCCTCCTTAATGTGGGTGATGGTTCCTCCTTCCCATGTGAGGGGTTCCTCCTTAATGTGGGTGATGGTTCCTCCTTCCCTTGTGATGGGTTCCTCCTTAATGTGGGTGATGGTTCCTCCTTCCCATGTGAGGGGTTCCTCCTTAATGTGGGTGATGGTTCCTCCTTCCCATGTGATGGGATCCTCCTTAATGTTGGAGACTGGAAATTCTTCACTTGTACCCAGTTCCTCTATGGGAGCACATGTGTTCATGTCTGCGGGATCTGGAGGATCTGCAGGTTTTGGAGGATCTGGAAGATCTGTGGGTTTTGGAGGATCTGGAAGATCTGTGGGTTTTGGAGGATCTGGGGGATCTGTGGGTTTTGGAGGATCTGGGGGATCTGTGGGTTTTGGAGGATCTGCAGGTTTTGGAGGATCTGGGGGATCTGCAGGTTTTGGAGGATCTGGGGGATCTGCAGGTTTTGGAGGATCTGCAGGTTTTGGAGGATCTGCGGGTTTTGGAGGATCTGCAGGTTTTGGAGGATCTGGAAGATCTGTGGGTTTTGGAGGATCTGGAAGATCTGTGGGTTTTGGAGGATCTGGGGGATCTGTGGGTTTTGGAGGATCTGGGGGATCTGTGGGTTTTGGAGGATCTGGAAGATCTGTGGGTTTTGGAGGATCTGCGGGTTTTGGAGGATCTGTAGGTGTCAGACTAGTCAGCCTTTCCTCTACGTATGTAAAAGACTCCATCTTGCTATGAAGAGAGGTAGGTTCTAGGGGGTCCTGGGATATGTAAGTGGGGGGTCTCAGTAGATCCTCATTTTGATAGGTATGGGGTCCCACATCGATTGGAGAAGACAGACGAACGTGATCTTCCAATTCTACCTGTCAAAAATAACAGAATCAAAAAGTTCACCAAATGTCTCCACACATGTGAGATCTATCAATGGGTCGGGCAATGGAGGGCCAAGTGCCACCACATGTGAGATCTATCAATGGGTCGGGGAGTGGAGGGCCAAGGGCCACCACATGTGAGATCTATCAATGGGTCGGGGAGTGGAGGGCCAAGGGCCACCACATGTGAGATCTATCAATGGGTCGGGGAGTGGAGGGCCAAGGGCCACCACATGTGAGATCTATCAATGGGTCGTGGAGTGGAGGGCCAAGGGCCACCACATGTGAGATCTATCAATGGGTCGGGCATTTATTTATTTATGAGGTCAATCAGTGCTGGGAGGGATCTACTGTTGAGGTTAGGGTCTAATGTCCCCCCCCCCCCCCCCACGTCCAATGTTATTCTATGCTCTGTGGCAGTGTCATCTCCAGTCCTCAAGGCGCCCCCAACAGGTCAGGTTTTCAGGATTTCCATTATTTTGCTCAGGTGATTCGATCGTTTCACTGCCTTAGTATGATTACTACGGCCGTTTCATCCGAGGGGAATCCTAAAAACACGACCTGTTGGGGGCGCCTTGAGGACTGGAGCTGAGAAACACATTCTGTGGTCACCGTTATTGTCCATAATCTATGGGGTCTTCATATCTATGGAGGTCTCGCCATCGAGGATCCGCCATAGATCACCGACGATGGAAAATCCGACACACCCAATGACACATCCCTTGTCTGTTACTGGATCCCAGAATCCTCCTCACCTCTCCTGTCAGGATCTTCTCTGGTGACCATCAGACTCCAAACTCGCTCATCGCTTCCTTCAGACCTTCCAACTTCTGTGTAATGAGAGACTCCAAGCAAATCAGACCCCCCTCCCCCTCCCCCTCTGAGCTGACGTTTCCCTCCCTCACTCTGCTATCTATAGATACGCCGTACGACTCCCTCCCCTCCCCCTCCCAGCTCTGTGTATTATTAATAGAGATAAGAGTGATGTCATGTGACCTCCCAGAATCCCCCTCACCTCTCCGGTCAGGTCTGTATTATTAATAGAGATAAGAGTGATGTCATGTGACCTCCCAGAATCCCCCTCACCTCTCCGGTCAGGTCTGTATTATTAATAGAGATAAAAGTGATGTCATGTGACCTCCCAGAATCCCCCTCACCTCTCCGGTCAGGTCTGTATTATTAATAGAGATAAGAGTGATGTCATGTGACCTCCCAGAATCCTCCTCACCTCTCCGGTCAGGTCTGTATTATTAATAGAGATAAGAGTGATGTCATGTGACCTCCCAGAATCCCCCTCACCTCTCCGGTCAGGTCTGTATTATTAATAGAGATAAGAGTGATGTCATGTGACCTCCCAGAATCCCCCTCACCTCTCCGGTCAGGTCTGTATTATTAATAGAGATAAGAGTGATGTCATGTGACCTCCCAGAATCCTCCTCACCTCTCCGGTCAGGTCTGTATTATTAATAGAGATAAGAGTGATGTCATGTGACCTCCCAGAATCCTCCTCACCTCTCCGGTCAGGTCTGTATTATTAATAGAGATAAGAGTGATGTCATGACCTCCCAGTCCCCCTCACCTCTCCGGTCATGTATTATTAATAGAGATAAGAGTGATGTCATGTGACCTCCCAGAATCCCCCTCACTGTGTATTATTAATAGAGATAAGAGTGATGTCTCTCCGAATCCCCCTCACCTCTCCGTCAGGTCTGTATTATTAATAGAGATAAGAGTGATGTCATGTGACCTCCCAGAATCCTCCTCACCTCTCCGGTCAGGTCTGTGTATTATTAATAGAGATAAGAGTGATGTCATGTGACCTCCCAGAATCCCCCTCACCTCTCCGGTCAGGTCTGTATTATTAATAGAGATAAGAGTGATGTCATGTGACCTCCCAGAATCCCCCTCACCTCTCCGGTCAGGTCTGTGTATTATTAATAGAGATAAGAGTGATGTCATGTGACCTCCCAGAATCCTCCTCACCTCTCCGGTCAGGTCTGTATTATTAATAGAGATAAGAGTGATGTCATGTGACCTCCCAGAATCCCCCTCACCTCTCCGGTCAGGTCTGTATTATTAATAGAGATAAGAGTGATGTCATGTGACCTCCCAGAATCCTCCTCACCTCTCCGGTCAGGTCTGTGTATTATTAATAGAGATAAGAGTGATGTCATGTGACCTCCCAGAATCCCCCTCACCTCTCCGGTCAGGTCTGTGTATTATTAATAGAGATAAGAGTGATGTCATGTGACCTCCCAGAATCCTCCTCACCTCTCCGGTCAGGTCTGTGTATTATTAATAGAGATAAGAGTGATGTCATGTGACCTCCCAGAATCCCCCTCACCTCTCCGGTCAGGTCTGTGTATTATTAATAGAGATAAGAGTGATGTCATGTGACCTCCCAGAATCCCCCTCACCTCTCCGGTCAGGTCTGTGTATTATTAATAGAGATAAGAGTGATGTCATGTGACCTCCCAGAATCCTCCTCATCCTCTTCCGGTCAGGTCTGTATTATTAATAGAGATAAGAGTGATGTCATGTGACCTCCCAGAATCCCCCTCACCTCTCCGGTCAGGTCTGTATTATTAATAGAGATAAGAGTGATGTCATGTGACCTCCCAGAATCCTCCTCACCTCTCCGGTCAGGTCTGTGTATTATTAATAGAGATAAGAGTGATGTCATGTGACCTCCCAGAATCCCCCTCACCTCTCCGGTCAGGTCTGTATTATTAAACGAGATAACAGTGATGTCATGTGACCTCCCAGAATCCCCCTCACCTCTCCGGTCAGGTCTGTGTATTATTAATAGAGATAACAGTGATGTCATGTGACCTCCCAGAATCCCCCTCACCTCTCCGGTCAGGTCTGTGTATTATTAATAGAGATAAGAGTGATGTCATGTGACCTCCCAGAATCCCCCTCACCTCTCCGGTCAGGTCTGTATTATTAATAGAGATAAGAGTGATGTCATGTGACCTCCCAGAATCCTCCTCACCTCTCCGGTCAGGTCTGTATTATTAATAGAGATAAGAGTGATGTCATGTGACCTCCCAGAATCCCCCTCACCTCTCCGGTCAGGTCTGTGTATTATTAATAGAGATAAGAGTGATGTCATGTGACCTCCCAGAATCCCCCTCACCTCTCCGGTCAGGTCTGTATTATTAATAGAGATAAGAGTGATGTCATGTGACCTCCCAGAATCCCTCTCACCTCTCCGGTCAGGTCTGTGTATTATTAATAGAGATAAGAGTGATGTCATGTGACCTCCCAGAATCCTCCTCACCTCTGTGATGGACGGACATTCTCTGGTTATCAGTACAAGGATTAGAATAATTTGGACATTCTGTGTCACCACCTATGGGTGATAAGGTTGATGGCCGGGCACTCTGGGACTTGTGGTTCTCCGGCGGTCTCACTTCCTGGATTTGTGTTCCATTCCTCTGGTCAGGTCTGGTGTGATCGGCGCTCTATTACTCTGCCTTCCTCGCACTGTTGGCCCCCCTAGAGGAGGACTGTGGGAAGCAGATCATTGCTACAACGTTGTACATTGTATTACATCACACCCCGTCCGAGGGGAGACCCCTCCCACACAGCAGCCAATCAGAGCCCAGCTTTGGTCAGCACAGATCAGAGACGTGGCACATCGTGCGCTCCGACGCTTCACCCAATTCTCTTCACACTTCTCCTTTTTCAGTCAATTCTCCAAAATGTTTTATACTTTTTATTTTATTCGCACAGGAAAAGTGACTCATCAACTGTGGGTGGCTCCACCCAATGACTGCAAGGACACGCCCCTACACAGAATATAAAAGTTATATTTGTTTCATTTTAGTTGTTTTATTTTTTATTTTATATTTTATTTTTGGGATGTTTCTTCATTCTTTATTGTTCATTTTGTTTATTTTGTTGTTTTATTTTATTTTTCTTTGGATTTTTTTTATTGGTTGTTTTATTTTTTTATTGTTTTTAAAAATAAAATAAAACATTATTACACTTTTGTTGTTGTTTTATTTATGTTTTGTTATTTTATTTTTGAATGGTTTATTGTTGCTGTTTTTTTATTGAACCTTTTAACTGCTCAGAGTACATATACTGTAAGCAGGTGGCAGAGCCCCCTGCGTCACGGTGTACTTCCTACGTTTTGGTGGTGGGCGTGCCCCCTGCTGACCCGCGCTGTGATTGGGCACGACGCGAGTTTGGTAGCAGATTTCAGCCAACGGTTTTGTCTGAAACCCGCTGATCGGCTGTGTCCAATCACAGCGCAGAGCTCTGTGCGTTTACGAACACACAGAGCTCTGTGTACAGAGAACAGAGATCTGGCTGATTCTTCTCCCCAAAAAGCAGGGAGAAAAAACATGATTTTGAGTTTGCTATTTTCTTTTTTCCACCCTTCAAGCCCTGTGGGCGGAGTCTGGTTTTGGTGGGGTTATGGTGGGTGTGTCCTTAACCAGGAGCCTTCAATAAAAGGTACAGGTGACTAAACCACTTTGGCGGGCAGGAGACGGAGGGAAAGGCACGGATTCCATGCACAGCGCCCCTGTTAAATCCGGTCAGTATTTTATGTGATGATTCTGGGGGAGTCTTCCTTTTACTCCTGGTGGATGGGGGATGGGGGCAGGTTTCCCGGGTTCCTTAGTGGCAAACATGCACCTCCTCACTGGGCTTGTTTTCATTGATCATCGATAATCTAGACATGAACCCAACAACTTGCCCCTCATTGGGGTCTATTCAGGAAAAATTCACCTTCGTCCTGTGTGTGTGAATTGGGCACAAAACGAATGGGCTGTAGTAAAAAAGGGATTTTTAATAACAGCTTACCTGTAAAATCCTTTTCTTGGAGTACATCACGGGACACAGAGCGCATAGTCATTACATATGGGTTATATGGAGTACCTTCAGGTGTGGACACTGGTGTAATCAACTTCACAGGAAGTTCCTCCCTATATAACCCCCTCCCACTGAGAGTGCTTTAGTTTTGTAGCAAGCAATTCTCTGAGGTTACACAATGTTCCCCAAAAGAGGGGTGGGAGCTCTGTGTCCCGTGATGTACTCCAAGAAAAGGATTTTACAGGTAAGCTGTTATTAAAAATCCCTTTTTCTTGATCGTACATCACGGGACACAGAGCGCATAGTCATTACATATGGGATGTCCCAAAGCAATGCTCCATGAAGGGAGGGAGACCGTAAGGCCAAAAATAGCCAAACAGAAACTATATCAGGAGGTAAAATAGCTCCACCAACAGAAAAAAGGGGCGTGAACCGGGCCAGAGGATTCTATACTGCTGCCCGTAGGACCGCCTGCCCAAATGCTGCGTCCGCAGCCTTTGTGACGTCCAACTTATAGAATTTAGTAAACGTATGTACGGAAGACCAGGTTGCTGCTTTGCAAACCTGTGCCATAGAGATCTGATGGTGTGCCGCCCAAGAGGCACTCATGGCCCTCGTAGAATGGGCCTTAACTGATAAAGGCGGTGGAACGTGCTTCAGACCATAGGCCTGAAAAATCAGCTGCTTAATCCACCTAGCCAAGGAAGACTTGGCAGCCGGCTGACCCTTCTTGGGGCCCTCCGGAAGAATGAAAATCACATCTGTTTTCCTAATCTTTTCTGTAGCCTTGAGATAGACCCTCATGGCTCGGACCACGTCCAAAGTATGAAGCAATCTTTCCTCTCTGGACTGGGGAGTAGGAAAGAAGGATGGTAGGACTAGGTCCTGATTCAAGTGAAAACTGGATATGACCTTAGGAAGGAAAGAAGGCTGTGGCCGCAGAACCACTCTGTCCTTATGCAGAATCAGGTACGGTTCCCTGCAAGACAAGGCTGCCAGCTCGGAGACCCTTCTGGCCGAAGCCATAGCCACCAAGAAAACCAACTTTCGGGTTAGCAGCACAAGAGGGATTTCTGTCAGAGGTTCAAACGGCTGCCTTTGTAAAGCTGACAAGACCAGATTTAAATTCCAGGGGCAGAGGGGAGCTCTAATAGGGGGATTTACATGCAAGACCCCCTGCAAAAAAGTTTTCACAAGCGAATGTGTGGCCAAAGGCCTTTGAAACCATATCGCTAAGGCAGACACCTGCCCCTTTAGAGTACTAAGAGCTAACCCCTTGTCAACGCCAACCTGTAGGAATCGCAAGATCCTGTCAATAAAAAACTTGCGAGGATGCCCTCCTTGAGACTCGCACCACTCCACATAGTTCTTCCAGACTCTGTAATAGATATTTCTAGAAACTGGTTTCCTAGCTTGAATTAGCGTAGATATGACCTGGGCTGAGAGGCCTCTGCCCTTAAGAATTAGGGATTCAGCCGCCAAGCCATCAAATTTAGCTGCTGTGAAGCAGGGTGGTAGATCGGGCCCTGAGACAGCAGATCTGGGCGCAGGGGGAGTGGCCACGGTGCCCTTACTGACATCCTCACGATGAGTGCGTACCAAGCCCTTCTGGGCCAGGCTGGGGCCACCAGGATCACCGGCCTGCGCTCCACCCTGATCCTTCGTAGAAGGCGGGGAATCATCTGTAGTGGAGGGAACGCATACAGGAGAGAAAACTGGTGCCAGGGGCAAACCAACGCATCGGTCCCGTAGGCCGAGGGGTCCCTGGCTCGGGATACGAATTTGTCCAAATTCTTGTTGAATCTTGTTGCCATGATGTCCACATCGGGAATTCCGAATCTTTGGCAAATCTCTTGGAATACCTGGGGGTGAAGAGACCACTCTCCCGGGAGTAACTGTTGACGACTCAAAAAATCTGCTTGAGAATTGTCTATCCCTGGGATGAACACTGCTGAGATGCAGGGTACATGGGCTTCGGCCCATGAAAAAATCAGGTTTACTTCCCTTTGAGCCGCTAGGCTCCTTGTGCCCCCCTGGTGGTTTATGTATGCCACCGCCGTGGCATTGTCGGACTGTATCCTTACTGGCAGACCCTGCAGGGGAAGCGTCCAGGCGACCAGGGCCAACCGAGCAGCTCTGATCTCTAGGACATTGATGGGAAGCAGACTTTCTGCCTCTGACCACTGTCCCTGCTGGGTCCGTTTTCCTAAGATTGCCCCCCAACCTGTTAGGCTGGCATCTGTGGTTACTATTTTCCACGAGATGGGGCAAAAGGTTTTCCCTTTTGATAATTTTTGAGGGATCAGCCACCAGTACAGGCTGTGCCTGACTCCTGGGGAAAGAACTAATGGACGGTCTAATGCCTGTATGGACTTGTTCCAAGCAGAGAGAATAGCTGCTTGCAGAATTCTGGTATGGATCTGGGCATAGGGCGCTGCTTCGAAGGCGGCCACCATCTTTCCCAGCAGTCGCATGCATAGGCGAATAGTCGGCTTCTTTTTGCCTAAGACTATTTGAATCGTTTGAATTAACGACCTGATCCTCTTTTGAGGTAAAAATACCCTCTGGCATTCTGTATCTAACCGAAAGCCTAGATATTCCAACTGTCTTGTGGGTTGTAACCTTGATTTTTCTTGGTTCACAATCCATCCGAACTCTTCTAGATGCCGCACTGTGCGGACTACTGCATGATTGAGGTTGGAGGCTGAACTGTCGATAACCAGGAGATCGTCCAGGTATGCTAGGACCAAGATGCCTTCTGTCCTTAGGACGGCTAGCACCGGGGCTAACACCTTTGTGAATACCCGTGGAGCTGTTGCCAACCCGAAAGGGAGGGCTACGAACTGGTAATGACTTTGGTTTATCGTAAAACGAAGAAACTTGTGATGTGCTGGGTAAATCGGCACATGCAGATATGCATCCTTTATGTCTATAGATGCTAGGAAGTCGCCCTGATGCAGGCTGGTTGTCACTGAACGTATGGAGTCCATACGGAAGGTCTGAATCCTTAGAAAGCGATTTAGGCGTTTGAGGTCTAATATAGGCCTGACGTCGCCATTGGGTTTTGGTATAACAAAAAGGTTGGAGTAGAATCCCAGACCCCTTTCTTGGGTTGGTACTTCTACAATTACTCCTTGGAGCAAGAGGCGATCCAACGCCTTTACGAGAGAGGCCCTCTTTAATGGGTCGCTTGGAAGACTTGACCCCTGAAAATGAGGAGGGGGGATTTCTCGAAACTCTAGTTTGTAGCCTGAGGCTACTACGGACCGAACCCAAGAGTCGGGAATTCTGGCCTTCCAGACTTCGGAGAAAAACTGAAGTCTTCCCCCCACCCAAGAGAGTGGGGGCGCCCCTTCATGAATCTGATTTGATGACTGATTTAGCCGGCTTGCGAGACCAGGGCCTCTTGTTTGCCGCAGCTTGTCCCTGTGGGCGGCTATTAGCTGTTGACCGCCCGGGAGGCCGTCGATACTGACGGGAAGTCGAAGGGGCCGAGCCTACCATGGCCTGTCGTTTAAACGTGGGCCCACGCGGTCTTTTCTTGACCGGTAAGGAAGTACTTTTTCCACTTGATATGGTGTGGATATATTTATCTAGGTCTTCCCCGAATAGTCTTCCCCCATGAAAGGGAAACCCTGCTAGAAGCTTTTTGCAGGGTGCCTCTGCTGACCAGTTCTTTAGCCACAAAAGACGACGCATGTGAACCACCAGTAGAGATGAACGGGATGCCTGTTGGATGGAGTCCTTAATAGCATCCACTGCAAAGCAGAGAGCCCTAGGGAATTCTGCTAATTCATGAGTATGCTGAGCCGGCATGTCCTTCAATATATGTTTTGCCTGATCCTTCAAGGCCTGACAAACACCAATGGCTGCTACTGCTGGCTGAACCATGGCACCTACTGAGGTGAAAGTTGCTTTCAGTAGGGTCTCGAATTTCTTGTCGACCGGATCCTTGAACATATGGACATTTTCAACCGGACAAGTCAGGGATTTATTCACGCAGGAAATGGCTGCGTCCACTGTAGGAAGAGCCCATTTCTTTACATATTCCTCTTCCATAGGGTAGAGAATAGAGAATCTTTTAGGAGGGACAAAGATTCTATCAGGTCGAGCCCAATCTTGGTAAATCACGTTCCGCAGAAGGGGGTGCATTGGAAAAGATGCACCAGTTAATGGGGCCTTTAAAGAACCCAATGAGGATACCTCCGGGGCTACTAGTTCTGGCACTGGAAGTTTAAAGGCAGTGCGAACCATATCTGTCAAAGACTGGATCCACAGGCTCCTCCGCTTGAGAGGCCGAAAAATATTCATCTATAGTGGAATTTTCCCTGTCTGAACCGTCGGGACTTGGGTCTGCGTGATCCCCTTGTGGGTCCCGTTCCTCTGAAGAGGAGACCTCCGCATCTGAAAACCCCACACTGGGTGAGGGGGATCTAGCCCGCTTGCTACTTGGGCAAGGACGGGAAAGTAACGCAGTTAACCTTTTCTCTAGCCCACTCATGGTGGCTGCTAGCATTTCTTCCGTCACGTAAACGGGAATGGGTGGATCGGGGGCCGCCTCTGCCCCCAGCACCCCCAATGGCTCTTGTACTATGCCACTCGGTGTCCTGACTGGCGAGGGTGGGGCCGTAGAAGCCTGGCCCAAATCCTCTGACCCCGATGGAGACCCCTTTTGTTTTTTGGCACCTTTAGCAGCCTTGGCTGGTCCAGATCCCTTTGGAGCCATTGTACAACCTTGGGTCACCCCTATAGCCAACACCTGACTGTTGCAGCTAGGAATAACCAATATGAGGGCAGGTATGAGAAAAATGAAAAAGAACTAATTTCTCTCTTTTTCTTTTTTTTTTTTTTTTTCAAAAAAAATATTTTTTTTTTTTTTTTTTTTTTTTTTTTACCCGCCTGGGAGGTGGCAATACCGAGGAAGCCTGTGAGTATTGACACACCAATGCCCGTTAGCCGGAGTCCAAGGTAGACTCAGATACTGCTGGATCTAAGGCTGAGTCCCTTTAAGCAAAAAAACTTTTTTTTTTTTTTTATTTATTTTTTTTTTATTTTTTTCTGGTCAATAGTGGACCTAAGTCCTAGACCTGAAGATCCACAAAACCGCCACTAGGTGTCCCTGTGTAGTCAAAAGACCCAGCTGCACGCTCTGTATCCTTTCTTCCTCTGCCTCCAGGAGGTAAAGACCAGCCAGAGAAACGTTTTTTCCTTTATACAGACCCTGACGCTGCTGGCCCGCCCCCCCGACGCACGCCGACGCTATAAAAGGCGGCGTGCACGCGCGCGCGTATGCGCGCGCACACACGCGCGCACGATCGCGCGCACCACGCTGAACCCACATGGAGGAAGCAGAGCAGAGGAACAACATGGACCAGCGTTATGCAGCACCAACAGACACCAGGTAAGCACTAATCTTATTGTAGTGCACACATAGCGAGGAAGCTGTCCCCATGGGCTTCCTAAGAAACAGGAGTTTTAACCAGCAATTTCCTCTTTAAAACATGTGGGGTTGCAGTATCAGTGTTAACAGGCAGACCTGGGGTGAGTAGCAAATATATATCTTACACAAGTATACATATATCTACATGTTATCTGGGTAAACATTAGAATCCCATCCTGCCTCAACAGACATAGTGGAGATAGTGGCTGATGCACCAGCATACTGTTAGCCAACCCAGAACCCCCAGGGGGATACCTACTGTCGAACCAAGTCCCGCAGGTTCCCTCTTACCTGCTCCACGCCGCAGGGTATTGCAAAATGCAAGAGGCCCAGCCTTCCCCCATCTCCGTGGGTATTGTCTTGGACCTTCAGGGACCGGGGTCCTGTGTTAAGGAACCCACACCCCTGGACCTATATAGCATCCTGGCATCAGTAGCTTTTAGTTCTTGGAAGAGACTAAAGCACTGGAGCCCAGAATCCAGCCCTCCAAGGAGAGGCATTATAGGCAAAACCCCACTCCAGCAGGGCCCGGGTACCGTACATCTTGGCTCTGAAGCACTTCGGACGGATCCGGCTAGCTATCCTGGGTCCCGAGACCTCCGAGGGACAGCTAGACGTGACCAACACCCAAGACACTGGCGGAAAAACTAAAGCACTCTCAGTGGGAGGGGGTTATATAGGGAGGAACTTCCTGTGAAGTTGATTACACCAGTGTCCACACCTGAAGGTACTCCATATAACCCATATGTAATGACTATGCGCTCTGTGTCCCGTGATGTACGATCAAGAAATACACTTTATGGCCATTAGATGGAGCTAAGGAGCACAGGAAATACATAAGCCTTTGTGACAAGGGATACAAGAGAACGCTAGAGAGAATTTGCAAACAGACGTAACCATTGGTTTGTATTCTATAGAATTGTTCTGATAACGTATTTCCCCCTGTGCTCGCGCCGCTCTCAGCACCTCGTCTTGGTCCCGAAAATTTAGAAAGCTAAGGATGAAAGTGCGTGGGGGCACACCCCCCCCCCCCCACAGGGCCCGGCTTCAGTGGGAACCGATGCACTGTCTCCTCAGCATAATAGGAGCAGCAGATTGGGCAAAAGATCCTCCACAAATACAGTAAGGTTATGGCCCTCCACACCCTCTGCCAAACCCACAATCCGGAGGTTATTTCTTCTCTTGCGGTTCTCAGAGTCATCCACTTAGTACTCCAGTGCTTTGATTTTGTTTTGAATGGCGCGGAGAGTGGAGAAGTGCTTCGTCACAAGTCCTCCTCAGTGCTCACCCGCTGCTCCGTCTCAGAGATCCGGGAGGGAAGTTTATCAATGTCCTACCTGAACAGGCCCATATCGAGTTGTACCGCCTCGATTTTCGTTGTCAGCGTCGCCTGACAGGTAGCGATCGCCGACATAGCTGGGCTGTGGCGGGGTCTCGTGCAGCAGGTCTGTTTGAGACACCATGTTGCTTCTCCTCCCGCTCCAAGGCTCCACATAGGCCACGAGACGTAAGCTGTATCTCCTCAATCGGTAGGAAACTAACCTGCTTTCCTTTACCAGTGACCCCTTTATCCGAGCGGCGTCTTATCTGCGTAGGACTCCATCACCTATGGCCCAAAAGACTGCCAGGAGACGGATAATAGGCTTGGCGACCAGCAGAGCTCTGTGAAGTGCGGCCGTTCAGGTTGCCATCTTGGACATGCCCCCCATTCTATAGAATTGTATGAAGCTTGGAAAGCAATTAGATGGTAGAGCTGAGCATCCAACATCCAACATGCCCTTCTCTTGTCCTCAGTGTGGCTAGTGTTTTTCTTGGCAGTCTGAATTGGTCATACATAGAAAGATTTACTCGAGAGAAACAATTTGAATGCCAAGACTGCAGAACGTGAACCATATGAGGCTCCAGAAAGGTGACGGCCGTTTGCTTTTTGCCGAATGTGGTAAATGTTTCAAACCGGCGGGGAACACTGGTCTGCCACATGCCAAGCCGCACAGCCGATAGACCATTTGAGTGCCTGGAGTGTGGAAGGAAATTCTGTTGGAGGTCTACACTTGTCATTAGCAAGTTCACATCGGGGAATGGCGAGTCCTCTGATGGTAGGACAGATTCTATGGTTTTGCCAAAGGCTGAGCTCCCGCAGTAGGAGTTCTTGGCGTGCTCTGAGTGTGGTACGGGTTTCAGAAGTAGAGCCAACTTCACCATCCATCTCAGGAACCCATACAGGCCAAAAGCCATTTTTCTGCTCCGAATGCAGCAAAGGCTTCACCCGGAAATCAGATCTGGATAACCACGAGAGAGTCCACATGAGAGTCAAGCCCTTTTCTTGCTTTGACTGTGGGAGGCGTGTCAGCCAGCATCCTACTCTTGATCACCATCAAGCCGTCCATAGCAAGAGAAACCTCTCGATCTGCTCAGTTTGCATTCGACGCTGATAATTCACTAAAAAAATGCAGATGTGGGAGCAGAGCTTCTCCCGCGCCGAGTGCGATGAGGTCTTTCCTGATCTCTGACCTTCTTGGACATGTCACCCACCATGTGGATTAGAAGCCACACATATGCTTCCAGTGCTTTGCCAAGAAGTATTTTCAATGTCCACCAGTGAAAGCACAGCGGCGACAAACCTTTTGCGTGTTCTGAATGCGGGAAATGTTTCACACTGAAGTCAGTTCAGCAGCCTTTCCCCTTCACCCAGTGTGATAAGAGGTTCGGCAGGAAGGCTCATCTTACTAGACGCCAGAGGACGCACCACGAGAAATACTGAGCTGGTTTCTGATGGGGTGGTGTGTTTTTTTTGTGGGGGAGGAGAGATTTTTTTTGTTGGGTGGTGGGAGGATGGAGAGCATTTTTGCTAGGATGGTGGTGGGAGGATGGAGAGCATTTTTGGAGGTGGTGGGAGGAGAGAGAGCATTATTGGAGGTGGGGGTGGTGGTTTGGAGAGCATTTTTTGGTTGGGTGGTGGTGGGAGGATGGAGAGCATTTTTTGGTAGGGGGGGGGGGGGAGAATGGAGAGCATTTTTGGTTGGGTGGTGAGGGGTATGGAGAGCATTTTTGGTGGGATGGTGGAAAGCATTTCTTGGTGTGGGGGGGGGGGGGGGTGGTGGGAGGATGGACAGCATTTTTGGTTGGGTGGTGGGAGAATGGAGAGCATTTTTTGGTGGGGGGGGGGGGAATGGAGAGCATTTTTGGTTGGGTGGTGAGGGGGATGGAGAGCATTTTTTGGTGGGATGGTGGAAAGCATTTCTTGGTAGGGGGGGTGGTGGGAGGATGGAGAGCATTTTTGGTAGGGGGGGTGTGGTGGGAGGATGGACAGCATTTTTGGAGGTGGTGGGAGGAGAGAGAGCATTATTGGAGGTGGGGGTGGTGGTTTGGAGAGCATTTTTTGGTTGGGTGGTGGGAGGGAGGATGGAGAGCATTTTTGGTAGGGGGGGTGGATGGAGATCATTTTTTGGTGGGATGGTGGTGGGAGGATGGACAGCATTTTTGGTTGGGTGGTGGTGGGAGGATGGAGAGCATTTTTTGGTAGAGGGGGGGGGGGGGGGGGGGAATGGAGAGCATTTTTGGTTGGGTGGTGAGGGGTATGGAGAGCATTTTTGGTGGGATGGTGGAAAGCATTTCTTGGTGTGGGGGGGGTGGTGGGAGGATGGACAGCATTTTTTGGTGGGATGGAGAGCATTTTTTGGTGGGGGGGGGGGGGGGAATGGAGAGCATTTTTTGGTGGGATGGTGGTGGGAGGATGAAGAGCATTTTTGGTAGGGGGGGGGGTGGGAGGATGGAGAGCATTTTGGTCCTCCAAATCATGGGACACCACTGTCCTCCAGGGCAAATTACATGATTTCCAAGACATGCGACATCCCCACGCATAGCATTAGCATCTTCCAGGTCATGCGATGCCCCCAGTGGCATTAGCATTGTGACCGGTGGGACCCCTTGGAGAGGTTGGGAAGCCCTTGTTTCAGCTCCTCATGCACCTCTTCTGTACAAGTCACCCCATGTCCATGCTGGCCCAGGGTAACTGAGAAAATATCACTGTCCCATTCTAAGGAATCCAAGACATATTTCTCCCCAATATCTCCCAGGATAGATGTAAAGACTATTTTTAGTTGGTTTGATTCTGAACACAACATGTTTGGTGAGAGCCGATCACATTGGCCTCTGTACAATGGAGGAGACGGAGGGACTCCTGCTATTGTGAGAAGGTGTCCTGTGTTTATACTTATGATAATGTATAATCTCCTGTGTGAAGCTCGGTGACCGACATCCTGATTCAACATAACAATGCCCAGGAGGGCGGAGTCACATCGGCTGCTTTAAGGTGTTAGTTAATTAGCTCATGTTAATTTATGTTTCTGGTTACAGGTGTATCGTTAGAGTAATACGAGGAGGGCGGAGCCTCCTCGTCTACTGTATATAAGACTTGTATTCTGGTTCTAATAAACAGTCAGTGTTCAGCAATCACACGAGTCTCGTCTTGTAGTTGTCAGTGGTTGGAATATCTGATATCTAGAGTCAGACTGGGAGGAAGCGGTATGATGAAAGCACCCAAGGAGGCATGTGGGACGTTTCGTTACAAGCGTTTTCCAGGTCATGTGACACCAGTGACATCACACACACTATATATAGTAACCACTCAGAAGTCAGCCATCTTTGCAATCTCTTTATTAGACTTTTACGGAAACATTTCCAATACCAAAAAAGTGAGAATGAAAGCCGAACGATCCAAAAATCACTGAGAACTCCACTATAAAATGAATGCAGGTTGCCATGGGGAACTAATAGTGCAAATAATGGCGAAAAAACGGTCCAGTGCTAATGCATCTCCTGTAACAGCCGTTATATAGAGGAGCTCGGGGCCCCCCCGATAAGGCACTTAGCTGGGGTACACATTCTACACAAGCATCAGTTTACAATGCTAGAATTTATCTAAAGCCAAACTTTGTATCAGTTTTGGACGGAGCAGAGAAGAGTCAGGTGCTCACTGCAGCCTGTGACCCATCACTTCCTGTCTTAGAGACACAACAGGAAGTGGGTGGAATCCTTGGTGTTGGAAAACTCCCCCACTGTTCCCGTTTAGGATTCTACCACCATCTGTCCCTCCCACCAACAAATGGTTAACATAGGAGGGGTCCTCAGCAGGGACACTCCAAATACTCCATCCAAAAAAAGTTGTCTCTAGATACGGTTATATTGCATTTTAATAAAGCGTACCGCTACAAGGGGGGGGGGGGGGCAAAGCAATCCTCAGATTGGGCGATTCCACTTGTGTGTGAAGTTTCCATCCAGACAAAGTGCAGTTATCATTGGAGTAATCCTAGGACCACGCCACCCATAATCCGAGGGTCGTCCTCAGTCTTTGAAGTCCGGCAAGGTGCAGTGCGAGGGGGGAGGGGCAATGGAGAATTGAAGGCCGTCATTCGGCTGACCTAGAAGATAAAGAGAAGGCCAATCAGCAATTCCTACTGGACACCAGCAACACCTTCTCACCCCGGGAGGGTCCACCAACAACCACCCCTACTACTCATCCTGGAGGGTCCACCAACATCCCAGCCCCACCACTACGCATCCTGGGAGGATCCAACATCCCCCCACTCACACACTACTCATCCATGAGGGCACACCAAAATCCACCCCCCACTCATTCTGGTTGGCCCAACAACCATCCCCCCCCCCCCCCCCCCACTACTCATCCTGGAGGGTCCCCCCCCCCCACTACATATCCTGGGAGGATCTAACATCCCCCCCACACACCTCATCCTGGAGGGCCCACAAACTACTCACCATTTGCCCATGGCTCAGCCTGGAAAGCCCATAGCTCCACCCCCACACAATGCTCATCCTATTGGACCCACTGCTATCCATTACTCAAGGAAGGCCTGCAGTGCCCCACCCACCACTCATCCTGGAGGGTTCACCACTAAACTATACAACATTCAGCCAATACCGTGGCTCTTCATCACCAGTCATGGGGGGAGGGGGGGGGATTAGTTGGTCTCCCTTCAGGCCTGAGCATTGTTACTCTACCACCATGCAAGGCTGGGGGACAATGAAACCTCAAAACTTTAGAAGGCATCAGGGAGGTTCCCCTTCCCGATATCCAATCATCATACAGCCAGTGTTGGGTGGAGAGGCTGGACCAGGACCATACTCCGCCCACACATGAATGTTTTACTGGAAGAGAAGGCTTCTCTCTCCAAAGTGTATTCATTTTTGGTGGAGCCGCCCTCCTTTTAGATCTGGGATTACCTTGGATTGGAGGTCGTAATCCTCACTCTTGTTTCTTGTATTTGATGTAGATGAAGAGCCCATCCTGGGTACTACAAGGAAAGACAAAAGGTTCAGTATGGGGGTGGTGCGCCCCGATTTGGAAGGCCTCCACTGTGGGCAGAGTCCTTTCATGTGAAGAGGACCTACCTGAGGTGGTCAACCCCCCCCCCCCCCCCCCCCCTTGCACAGCCCAAGGCACCCTACTTACTCGTTCTTCTCCACAGTGATGGATGGGTGTTCGAATCTCGCCAACATCGAGTCCAGATCCGCAGGGGGCGCTACATCCTCAAAGCTGAAGGTTACTTCCAACTCCTTCAGAGAGAGGTTTGTATTTATGACGGCCATGACTTCCTCGGCGCAGGAAGCGGTCAGCTCACAATACCCCACCCTGTACAATAGAGGGATAGAAGATCAATATGTGGGGGGGGGGGTCTGACTCCAGAGACCTCCAAGTTACCATGGGTTACGGTGGAGCAATCACCTCAATGTCTGCAGTATACAGTCGGGGTTCCCGAGCGCCTCACAAAGCCGCTTCACCCCGGAGTCCGTGAACCTATTTCCCGTCAGATCCAGTTTGGTGAGAGATCGGCTGGTGGCGATCACAGAGGAGAGATCTTCCAGGGAGGACAGGTCACATCCGTACAGACTGAGGAGGAAACCAGAGAGTCAGATATTGGACATTTATAAACACAGCAGAAGGAGAAGTCTACAACCCCCCCCCCCCCCCCATATAGTGTATAGAAGAAGTCTCACTCCAGCTCCTGCAGGGGGCAGCACAGGTCTCTCAGCCCTTCACACAGAACTTTCACTCCAGAATCCTCCAGACTATTCCAGGTGAGGCTCAGTTTGGTCAGAGATCGGTTGGTGAGGAGGACTGAGCGGAGGTCCTCGCAGGACGCCTGGGTCAGCTCACAGGAAGTTAATCTGTAAAGAGAAAAACCGTATGAGAACGTCAACCCAATCACCTCCCAGACCTGCCACTAGATTGGAAGACCATTGGGCAATTCCTTACATCAGCTCCTGCAGGGTACAGCCCGGGTCACTCAACCCTTCACAGAGGATCTTTACTCCGGAGTCCCCAAGGTTGTTGTCCCTCACATTCAGGCTGGTTAGGGTCCGGTTTGTAAGAATCACCGATCGGAGATCCTCGCAGGACGCGCTGGTGAGGTTCACCTCAAACAACCTGCAGGAGATGAAACAAGACCATGTGACTGGACACTCATTAGACCACAAGACCAAACCCTACCAGGCCGGAATATCAGTCTGTTCACCATTGGTGGGTGTATAGAGGGGGAGGAACTGGAATTAGTTTGGGTTTGGTGGCTCCCTGCCCAGAAGGTCTACAATTTACATGGCCACCCCAAGATCTGCTGAGGAGGTCCAATATTGGAAGTGGTACATACTCCACCTCTCCCTCCACCCAACACCTCACCACACCTTCCTCCACCCACCTCACCCTCCCCCCACCACATCCTCCACCCACCTCACCCTGCCCTCCACATCTTCCTCCACCCACCTCACCACACCTTCCTCCACCCACCTCACCCTCCCCTTCACCCACCTCACCCTCCCCTCCACATCTTCCTCCATCCACATCTTCCTCCACCCACCTCACCCGACTCACCTTCCTCCACCCAACACACCACACCTTCCTCCACACCTTCTCTAAGAAGATTAGAACAATTCTCTCAGCCCATACGGCTATGTACCTATTAGACCTCCCACCACCCTCCTACAACGTACCCATCAGACCAAGTATGGTCTTCCTGCAGATTGGGTTGAGGAGGCTTCTTCACTTGGGATAGAAATATCAATGTGACTGGGGGGCCCCCATGGACCACCGAATCCCTTGGAAAGGTTGGGAACCCCTTGTGTCAGCTCCCCATGCACATGTCCATCGTGGCACAGGGGGGACTGAGAAAATATATCTTGGATTCCTTAGAATGGGACAATAATATTTCTCCCCAATATCTCCCAGGATAGATGTGTAAAGACTATTCTCGTTTTTTTATTCTGAACATAACATGTTAGGTGAGAGCCGATCACATTGGCCTCTGTACAATGGAGGAGACGGGCCGACTCCTGCTATTGTGAGAAGGTGTCCTGTGTTTATACTTATGATAATGTATCATCTACTGTGTGAAGCTCGGTGACAAGTCTGACCTGTAGTGACATCCTGATTTATCATAACAATGCCCAGGAGGGGGCGGAGTCACATCAGCTGCTTTAAGGGATTAGTTAATTAGCTCATGTTAATTTATGCTACAAGTGTATTGTTAGAGTAATATGAGCAGGAGGGGGAACCTCTTCTACTGTATACAAGACTTGTATTCTGGTTCTAATAAACAGTCCATGTTCAGCAATCACACGAGTCTTGTGCTTGTGAGCGGTGTGAATATCTGAATTCAGAGTGGAGGAAGCGGTATACGACGAAAGCGTTCAAGCGAAATGTGTGGGGGACGTTTCGTTACAATCAATATCTTGAGAAATCCAAGAAGAAATTCCACTCCGATAGACTTTTCTAGTGGACAGAAAACACAAGTACCCCAAAAAAAAAAAAGACAGCATGGGTACTCTATTCAGGGGTGGGCTCCTTTCCAGACTGTCTGGTAGATTCTCCGTCCCATCATAAGCATTATCTTGCTGTGGATTGGCTTACTGGTAGTGAGAACACTGTTGGCACAGCTAATGATCTGCCAATTATAGTTTACAGTTTGCATTGTTTAGGACAATGATCAGGCTTACCCGATTCTGTGTGCGTTTACAATAATATCAGTTCCAGTTTGCACTGAAGCTAGTGTCGTCTAGTTCTTCTGTGCTCAGCAATACCCGATTCTAAAGTGGAGGAAGCTGTATCTTTGGGCCCCCCCACTCAGGTGGGTGTGACAGGTAGGCAAACCACCCCATACAATGTACCCATTAAACCACACAGTACCCCTTCCCTCAGCACCCCCCATACAATGTTCCTATCAGACCCCCCCCCCCCCCATACATTGTACATCAACTTACACCAGCTCCTTTAGAGTGCAGCCCGGCTGACGGAGCGCCTGACACAGAAGCTTGGTCCCGGAGTCCTGGAGGGTGCAATCTCTCAGATATAAGGTGGTGAGAGATCGATTGGTCATCAGAGCAGAGCTGAGGAAGTCCCCACAGGCTGGAGTCAGCTCACAGAATTCCATCCTGGAGGAGAGGACAAGACGGGTCAGAAGTTGGTCACATCAAGGCCTCCCCGTACAACATAGGTAGGTCATAATCCAGATCCCAGCAGGTCCTGGCACTCGATTGCGCCAGTGTGACATACACAGACACCAGTGATGGAGTACAGCCCTGGATCCTTCCCTCCCATTATAAATATGATTGAGGACTCACCTCAGCTCCTGCAGGGTACAGGCCGGATCCTTCAGCCCCTCGCATAGGAATTTCACTCCATCGTCTTCAACTTTATTCAACGCCAGATCCAACTTGAGCAGAGAGCGATTCTCTTTAAGGGCGGAGCCAAGGATCTCGCAGCTCGTGGCGGTCAAGTTGCAGTCATCAAGTCTGCAGATTAGAAATCTGAAGTTGGGAATCTGGCATCCAGCGTGTTTACTGTTTAGAACAACCAACATGCCAAAAACACGGAGAGGAGACCAACACATATGCACTAATGAGGGACACATTACGACACCCTATTATGACCGACACTTTGAAATGGGGGGTGGTGGCAGTAAACCAACCCACACCTAGTCAATGACATGACCCACCACCCCTCAATATCAGCAACCAGTCTCACCAATGGAGAAAAAGCCAGCCAACAATGTCCCATCTGGTGGAGTCTTCCCAGAAGAGTGGAGGCCATTACTGCAGTAGAGGGAGGATCAGCCTTGGGTGATGGCCAATGACAAAGTGTCTGGATATCTGTCCATCTAAATGCACAGCACATGTTTGACACCAACCCCCCCTCCCCCATTTTGTTTGTTTTTACTTTCAAAAGGGGTTTTTATGACGTCTGGAGATTCTGACAGACCTATCGGGGGACAGAGACTTTGAGGGGACTGAATGCTAGCCGCTTGCCTACCAATCATGGGCGCTTGCATTTGTGGGAGCGGTTCCTTTTGAGATGCATGCCTGCGGCCCCTTGAGGTGGTGTTACTGTGGATCCATGTCAGTCCACCCGTCCCCCAAGACAGACTCCGGGAACCCTGTATATGCCATATTAGAAAGAGTGACCGATTCATAATGTTGGGACACATACTGTTAGGCGATGCCGATGTCACCTCCAGCCACCTGTGTTGCCTGCTAAAATGTAAATGAGTCTAGTGTGGCCTCTAAGGGTCTTTCGCCCATTGTTTGTGCCAATTGAATGTAGGAGTTCTGTGTTGATATGTACGATAATGTGTATCGTAGTTAGGGGGTCATATTGGCTTCTTTAGAGATTAGTTAATTAGCTCATGTTAATTTAGGTTTCTGGTCACAGGTGTATTGTTAGAGTAATATGAGCAGGAGGGGGAACCTCTACTGTATACAAGACTACACTCTGGTTCTAATAAACAGTCCATGTTCAGCAACTAACCAAGTATCGTCTTGTTTTGTGCTTGTGAGCGGTTGGAATATCTGATAGCTATATCCAGACTGGAAGGAAGTGGTATATAACGAAAGCACTTAAGCGGTGTGCGGGACGTTAGTGATAAATTTGCAGAAAATTGGCCCCCACAAATTAAATAGAAGTTTAAAAAATGAAGTTCATCCAATATTTGTGGTTTTTTTTTTAGCATCACCCAGGTCAGTTCATAACCATCCAACACCTTCTAGAATACTTACGACAGTTCCCGCAGGGTACAGCCCGGCTGGCGCAGACCATCGCAGAAGATCTTCAAAGCGGAGTCCTCCAGAATGTGGTGGCTTATGACAAGTTTGGTGAGCGATCGGCTGGAAGAAATAAAGGAACGGAGATCCTCGAAGAAGGACGGGGCGACCACACAAACATGGAACCTGCAGGGAGAGCAGAAGATTTACAAAAATTGTAGTCGAAGGCCGTAGAAAAGTCTAACTCGGAACAGAACAAGGTTACTACTCTGCTCCTTTCCTTCCTAGCCGAGAACACGAGACCACCCAAGACCTGGTGGACCCTACATTCCCAGCTAACTCAATGGTCCCATGTAGTGACCAGACCCCAGAGGAGATGGCCCATAAAAGAAGGAACTGTCAATGTCCAACCATCTGGTGGGAGACAGTATACTCCAGAAGTCTGGACGTCCACCAATGAAGGAACTTTTAGGATATTGAGCTCTTCTAAAAATCTGAATGACACAAATGCACCAAGAGGTTCAAACCTAGGTCACCAGCAACCTGGGCAGAGATAAGAGGCAAGGAGACCACAAAACTTACTCCAGTTCTTGGATCTTGCTGTCTGGGTTGGACAGCCAGGAAGCCTTTCCACCGGTCTCAAAGTCAGCAAAGCCACACCGTGTAAAGCTGAAAGAAAAAAAAATAAAGAAAATTCAATGATCTTTTTACAGGACACTTTCAAGCCAAGGGCCCCTCCTTAAAAATATGTGTTGAGGGTCAATAAGCAGTAGACAATGAGGTCTCCCATGGATGGAAAGCACCAAAATCGACTGACATTGGATTAGGTCCGGCATCGTAGAAGGACATGACATTACAGATAAGGACTATACAGAAGGGCCAGGGTACAAGTATCGTATGGTCAGGATAGCCTAGCTCCTATGTTAGTTTGATGACAATTCTGGAAGGGTTTTCCAAACCAGGTCCTTCAGTCTAATGGTTAACCGGCTGAAGGCAGTCCAAGGGAGCTTTGTTCTAGTAGTTTACATGTTTGGTATTCAGAGGCCTTAGAATTTAACACAAGGCTATATTAAGCATCTGACTAGGAAAGCCAAGAGTATGAAGACTCGGCCTCAAAGAAAGGGAAGATACACGTGTTGGTGTGACTGAAAGCCTTCCTGGTTTTCCATATCTTGAAGGACATCATGAACAGATGTTACTTTGGAGTAAACAGACCACGTGGATTAATACTTACGAAAGCTTTGAAGATCCATGGAAGGAAGGAGCCAGTAATTCCAAGTCTTTGGGTCGCATCAGGTGATCCTCCAGGCGAATGGAGACAAAGCTCTTCCGATCTCCCAGACAATACAGCATCTCTTGAATACGAACATTCTCCATGAACGAGCTGTAAAAACACGATTGGAACAGCAGGTCCGGGGCACTGAACACTCGGCTACGCAGCGCCTCGTCCTGAGCTTCGTAGAAGCAGGTTAGTGCGTCAGGGCAGAATTCAGAGGGTTTTCCGTCCGTCAGCCATTTTTCCATGGCGGATTTGGCTCTTAAAGAAACGCTAGACCCAACGACCTTTGCAAGCTCCTTCAACTGCTTGTTATTGAGCAGGCCAAAGAGGAACTTTATGGTTGACCTCAATTTTGGGTGATGTTCCGACTGATAAAACAGGGATCTTCCACTGCAAACACTTGGGAGGAATGCATCTCCGGTTACCCCTTTGGTCTCCTTAACCTCAGCATCTTCTCCCAGCACATAATACAAAGCAGCAAAGAATTCCTGGACACTCGTGTGAATGAAGCTGTAGTTGGTTGGGTCTTCCATATTCTTTTGGAAAATGCTATCATTTGGGAAAACAGAAGCCACCTCTGATAGAGTCAGTCCATGCCTTTCAAGATCCTCCCCATCAAACAAGCTTCTCTGATTCAGGACTCCGTCATTGGCCAACGCACAAAGGTTCTTCAGACACTGGAGTATTGGTTGGGTGCTGCCTGGATTGAGGAGGAGGCTTCTGAGATAAGAGAGATACACGGAGGTGAGAGTCTTACAGTTTGCTGAGCTAAGCTCGTCCTTCATTCCCGCCTTCAGTATCCTACAGACAAGCCAACAGGTCAAAGGAACCGAACTCAAACCCAACAGAACTTGGTTCTCTTTCAGCACAGAGAAAGCCTGCTCTGCCTGATCTTTTTTGTTAAAGAAATGGTGGAAAAATTGTTGGAGATCTCCCTCTGAAAAACCCAGAAGTTCTACAGAAGAAGAGGACCGAGCGAAGTCCTTCATCTTCTTGAGGGACATTGATCTTGATGTAATGAGCAACGAGACATCACTGAGGATCTCTTTGCTCAATAGGCATCTTAGAAGGGTTTCTTTGTGGGTCTCCTCAAACGGGTCTTCACAGTCCTCCTCATCGTCATCTTCCAGGGTCCACCTTAACTCATCAAACCCATCCAGAATGATCAGAACCTTGGAGGGATCATTGAGAGCCGACTTGATCAGATTCTCCGAGAACTGCAGCTTGGTGCTTTTGGTCACAAGTCCTTCAATATTGATATTGCCGCTAATTTTATTTATTTGTCTGCCGCTCAGATAGAACACAAAATTGAACTGCTCGGCGTAGAGCTTTCCAGAGGCCCAGTCCAGCATGATCCTCTGTGTGGTCAGAGTTTTACCGATCCCAGGAGGCCCCAACAACACCAGAGTCTTGGGGACAAATCCGCTGCCATCAGGGACAAACAGGTCCTGGACACTGGATGGGGAATATCGCTGCGAGGACTTGGTGACCTCTGCCTGCTCAAGTAAAGTGCCAGAAAAAGGGATTGTGGGATGTTCCCCCTTATTAATCCTCAGGGTGCGGAGCCTTGGATATCTCCCACCTACAACCTTGCCCAGGTGGCAGGCATGCTCTTCGATAGGTTGGAAGACCTCTTTAATAGATGCCAGATATTTGGATTTCCATTCTGTGGGGGAGAAATTTAGATTAATGGAGGACCAGAAGATAGAAGCAGAGTACAGAGAGGGCAAAACAAAATGTACCCCATCTGATCAACTTTTCTTCACAACAACATTAGATTACCTTTCAGAGGGGACTCCATGGTGCTGCAAACTTCTGGATCTGGAAGAGAAAAATGGAGAGATTAGTGATCACTGCAAAGAGGACAGCTACAATTATCCTTCCCGACTCAGCAATGGGGGGCTCCGGGATGGCGAGGATAAGTCAGGGGTGTGGAAGGGAAAAAATAGAGTTGGACTTACTGGTAACCCTTTTTCTAGGAGTCTTCCAGGACAGCCACTGAGACATAAGCCTCCTCCCTCCGGGACATGAAACACGCATACCAAACATCCCTCTTCAGTTTAGCAAAGAAATACCGGAAGGCTCTGAAAGAAAACGCCAACACCAGTTAATAGAAAAAAACTGGGTGGGAAAACCAGGCTGTCCTGGAAGACGCCTAGAAAAAGAGTTACCAGCAAGTCCAACTTGGTTTTTCTCCTTTGGTCTTCCAGGACAGCCTCAGACAAGCAAGAACCTTATTTTGTAGGGCAGGATCTTTCGTCCAAATGTCTGCTCCTCGTCAGACAATAAATCCAGATGGTAAGGTGTAACAAAACGTAGAGTAGCTGGACCACGTTGCTGCCTAGTAGATATCCTCCGGGGAGGCACCGGCCCCCCTCTAGCCAAGAAACAGAGACTGCCCTGGTAGAATGTGCCTTTCCCAACAGTGCTTGTCCACCTTCTACAATCGCCATTCTTATCCATCTAGCAATGGACAATTTAGACGCTCCAACTTTTGCAGCCCCACAAAATTAACAAAAAAAAATTCCAAGTTCCTGAAGCTTCTAGCCGTTTACAAATAAATTAAAAGGCTTCTTATATCTAATAAATTTCAAGATTCCTCCTCTTCCTCTGAGGTGGGACGAAATGTCGGCAGGATAATGTCCTGGGTTCCATGAAACTGATGTTACCATAGGAAGGAAGCTAGAATCTGTTTAGAGTACGATCCCATCTTTCAAAATTAAACAAAAAAAATGGCTCCCGAATGGAGAGAGCCTGCACTCACCCTTCTGGCTGATGTGATCGCTGGGGGGGGGGGGCACACGTCTTGAGAGCAACCCATTTCAGCAGTGGGTTCTCCAAGGGGTGGGTTGAAAGGACTACCAGCAAGTGCCCCGAGGACCAAGGACAGATCCCAAGTGGGGAAGGCTCTAACCCTCAAACAAATAGATTTTTCTGAAGGAAAATCCTTAAGGCCGCGGTCTGAACCTTCAAAGTACTGATAGAAAGGCCCAGTTCTACACCTGCCTGAAGGAAATCCAGTACTGCCGGAATCCCAGGAAGATCATGTCCCTGCTCCTCCAACCTGGAACTAAATCTCCTCCATACCTTGGCATAAGTCGCCCTGATTACCGGCACTATTGCAGAGTCTTAATCACTCTCCGAAAAAGCCCTGAGCTCTCAACAGCTGTTAGTCGGAGGTTGTCCATTTGTGGGTGAATAGGGCCCTGGGAGATCAGGTCTTACCTGACCAGAAGAGTGAATGGAAAACAAATAGCCAGTCTCTTAAAGTTGGCAAAGCAGGGACTCTTTGGCTGGAATGGTGACATTATGATCCGTCAATTCTGTCAAAAAATCTTTGAGAACTGCAGCCATCAGCCTCACTGGAGGGAAGGCACAACAAATGTTCAACTGCCAAGGATTGGCAAAGGCATCTATCCCTGTGGCCCGATTCAGTGGGCGGCAAAAACAGTGCCCCGAGACAAAAAGGTCCACCTCTGGTTGCCCCCAATGCCGCACAATCTCCCTGAATACCTCCCTGTTGAGGGACAATTAGTCCTGACAGCTGAGAAAATCCACCAGCGAATTCCAAAAAACCTTTCAGGTGAATGGCTGACAATGATTCACCTAGGCCCAGCACAGAATCCTGTTTGCCATGGCCTGTAGGGCAGGGCTCCTTGTGCCCCCCCCCCCCCCCCCGTTTACATATGCGATGGCTGCCACATTGTCTGCACCTGTAGGTGCTGTCCAACTATCCGGGACTGGAAAGCCTCTATAGCCCTCAGAATCGCCAGAGGCTCCCTCCGATTTGAGGATAGACTGGCCTCTATTGGCAACCAGGTTCCCCGAACCAAGGCTCCCTCCAGGTGGGTGCCCCAACGCACTGGTGTCGGTTGTCACCACCACGGGCCCAGGACAGACCTGTCTCCAAATTCCGATGAGCTCACCACCACCTTAAAGACCTTTTGATCTTGGCCGATAGGGGCATTGGTTGATCTAGGCTTTGTTTTTTGCCATCTCAGCGACTCCACATGAGACTCTGTAGAAGGCGTTAATGAAGACTTGCCCAAGGAACTATTGGGAAGCAGGACATCAAACCCAGAACCCTCAACCTCTCTGATCAGGGCTACCCGATTGGTAGGAAGCTGGGCTACTGCCTGAGCCAGATTCAGGATCTCATCTCCACAGATTTTGTACCCCAAATACAGGACCTCCTGTGCCAGGGTCAGCTGGGACTTGTCTTGGTTGATTAACCACCCGAGAGATAGCAGGAAACTCTGGGCCTCCTGTAGGTCTCTCTAGTTGGTGAAATAATGGGGCAACGATCGTCCAGGTGGGGGGGGGTTAACCGTAATGGCTCAGACTGTTAGCGGGGCCAGGGCCTCTGCTAGAACCGAAAGGCAGTGCAGAACTTCCGAATTTATTTTGACCTCGAGCCTGAGCAATTTTTGAAATGTATAGGAATGTGCAAGTAAGCAGCCCTGTAGTAGCCTGGAAACAGGAGGTTTGTTATGGTAAACATGGACTCCATCCTGAATCACTCGTACCTTACAAACTTGTTCAGGGGATGGAGATTCAGGATTAACCTGAATATGCTCCTTCTAAGGCACCTGAGGAAGGACTGATCCACTAGATCCCCCAACAGACCCAAAGCTTTTGCTCCCCCCCCCCCGGTCTCTGGGCAGCTGAAAAATTGAGGGGGAACCGAATCGAACTCCAATCTGTAACGGTTCTTTATGAGGTCTAGAATGAATGGGCTTGAGTTTGAACTGGTCCATTATGAGGGGAACTCCCCCAGTCTCCCTCCCATTGGGACACAGGAGCTTTGAGGAGGCTTCTCTTCCACGCCACTTGGGGCACGTCCAATATTTCTTGGGGTGGCCATCCCCGTTAGTCCTGGGGCCCTCAAAAGAAAAAGCATTTGTCTTAATTTCTCTCCTCAGGAAATGCTTTCTTCCCATCCCGAGTTAGTTCCAGTGCCTCCTGGAAGCCAGGTCCAAACAGGTGGTCACCCGAGAAGGGTAACCCACAAAGCTTAAGCTTTGAGGCGGCGGCATCGCCTGTCCAGGCTTTTAACCACATTTACTAGTTTGGCTGACCTAGCTGCCAAATTTTACCGACTCTGTTGAGGCATCTGCCAGAAAGCCAACCGCCTTGAATAGTAAGGGAAAGGATTTCAAAAGCTGCCGCCGCCTAGACGTACCGGCCGAAATATGGGGCTGTAATTGTGTTAGCCGGCACTCCAGATTTCTGGCCACGCAAGTGGCTGCAAGGGCTGGCTTCAACCCTATGGACGAGGCATCCCAAGCCCTCTTTAGCAGCACATCCCCCCCCCCCCCCTCCCTCTTATTCATGGGATTGGAGTCATCAAAGGCCAATTCTGTCTTTGAGACTTTGGCCAACGGTGCATCCAGTTGAGGAATTTTATTCCAGGGAAGAGAAGCATCTTCAAACAGGAACCTCCGCTTGAGGCTACCTAAAAAAACCTAATGCACTAGAACCCTGGTACATCAGGTCGTGCTTGGAGAGTTGACCCTGCTCCTCACACATCATAAGTCGCTTTCAATAAACCAACACAGGAAGCCATACCCCAGGGAGGAAGCCATACCCCGGGGGAGGAAGCCATACCCCGGGGGAGGAAGCCATACCCCGGGGGAGGAAGCCATACCCCGGGGGAGGAAGCCATACCCCGGGGGAGGAAGCCATACCCCGGGGGAGGAAGCCATACCCCGGGGGAGGAAGCCATACCCCGGGGGAGGAAGCCATACCCCGGGGGAGGAAGCCATACCCATCCCCCATACCCTAGGGAGGAAGCCATACCCCAGGGAGGAAGCCATACCCCAGGGAGGAAGCCATACCCCAGGGAGGAAGCCATACCCCAGGGAGGAAGCCATACCCCAGGGAGGAAGCCATACCCCAGGGAGGAAGCCATACCCCAGGGAGGAAGCCATACCCCAGGGAGGAAGCCATACCCCAGGGAGGAAGCCATACCCCAGGGAGGAAGCCATACCCCAGGGAGGAAGCCATACCCCAGGGAGGAAGCCATACCCCAGGGAGGAAGCCATACCCCAGGGAGGAAGCCATACCCCAGGGAGGAATCATACTGCCCCTGAGAGTCGGATGCCGAATCCACCCGAGAGGAGGCTAACGACCTAGGTACCCTCTCCTCCTCATTGGGCTCAGGTAGGAAAGGCATACTGATGGCCCTGGATAGGGATGAGGGACCCTGCATCCAGTCCATCATTCCTTTGAACGACTGAAATGTGGACACAAGCTCGCCTTTGACCAACGTCTGGATTTTGTAACACCTAGCACACCCCCCCCTCCCATCGAGGGAAACAGGAATGCTGAAGCCTCCAAAGGGACTGGAGAAACTCAGGCGGATCTGGCCAGAAGACCGTTGGATAAGGGATCTCCCAATCCATGGACGACAGCACGAACTACCGCCTACTGGAAGGCAAAAGCCCCGCCCTCCCACCCAGAAGAGTCGGCAGAGGTTACCGGCATGGCCGGCTGAGCATCTCTCGCCCGCCGAGGACACAGATGCGGCCATCAGCCTCACTGGACACAGGTGGCTAACAGGGTCTGTAGTCACCGAGGGCCCTGCTCTCCCTCAAACGGCAAAGGTGGGGCCGGCAACCTCACTCTTCCCCAACAGGCCAGAGGGGTGCCCAGGCAGAGGAGAGTCAACGCCAGGGGCTCTTCACAGGACAGTCCTGAGACATGGAGCTCCCTTAGGTTCCTGGCGTGCTGCTTCCCGTCCGGCAGGAAAAACAATAACTGAAGAGGGTGGTCTGGAGGACCACCTTTTAAGATGATTGGTACGCGCATTTCCAGTCCTGGAGGGAGGAGCCCTATGTCTCAGAGGCCTGGAAGAAGTCCATAGTAAGGATACAGTGAGAAGGGGGAGAGCGGACATCTTGGTACACCCCGCACCTCTCCATAGTAAGGATACAGTGAGAAGGGAGAGAGCGGACATCTTGGTACACCCCTCCATAGTAAGGATACAGTGAGAAGGGGGAGAGCGGCCATCTTGGTACACCCCTCCATAGTAAGGATACAGTGAGAAGGGGGAGAGCGGACATCTTGGTACACCCCGCACTCCTCCATAGTAAGGATACAGTGAGGAGGGGGAGAGCGGACATCTTGGTACACCCCTCACCCCTCCATAGTAAGGATACAGTGAGAAGGGGGAGAGCGGACATCTTGGTACACCCCGCACCCCTCCATAGTAAGGATACAGTGAGAAGGGGGAGAGCGGACATCTTGGTACACCCCACACTCCTCCATAGTAAGGATACAGTGAGAAGGGGGAGAGCGGACATCTTGGTACACCCCGCACCCCTCCATAGTAAGGATACAGTGAGAAGGATACAGTGAGAAGGGGGGAGAGCGGCCATCTTGGTACACCCCGCACCCCTCCATAGTAAGGATACAGTGAGAAGGGGGAGAGCGGCCATCTTGGTACACCCCGCACTCCTCCATAGTAAGGATACAGTGAGAAGGGGGAGAGCGGCCATCTTGGTACACCCCGCACTCCTCCATAGTAAGGATACAGTGAGAAGGGGAGAGCGGCCATCTTGGTACACCCCTCCATAGTAAGGATACAGTGAGAAGGGGGAGAGCGGACATCTTGGTAGACCCCCCTCACCCCTCCATAGTAAGGATACAGTGAGAAGGGGGAGAGCGGACATCTTGGTACACCCCCCTCACCCCTCCATAGTAAGGATACAGTGAGAAGGGGGAGAGCGGCCATCTTGGTACACCCCCCTCACCCCTCCATAGTAAGGATACAGTGAGAAGGGGGAGAGCGGCCATCTTGGTACACCCCCCTCACCCCTCCATAGTAAGGATACAGTGAGAAGGGGGAGAGCAGACATCTTGGTACACCCCGCACTCCTCCATAGTAAGGATACAGTGAGAAGGGGGAGAGCAGACATCTTGGTACACCCCGCACTCCTCCATAGTAAGGATACAGTGAGAAGAGGGGGAGAGCGGACATCTTGGTACACCCCGCACCCCTCCATAGTAAGGATACAGTGAGAAGGGGGGAGAGGGGACATCTTGGTACACCCCTCACCCCTCCATAGTAAGGATACAGTGAGAAGGGGGGAGAGCGGACATCTTGGTACACCCACCGGAATTTGTCCTTACTATGGAGGGGTGAGGTGTGTAGAAAGATGGCGGTGATGAGACATCATTCCACTACAAAATCTGACGTTTCGCCTAATCTAATGCACCCCCCCCCACCCCCCAAAACCACTCCTTTAGGACCTTGTCATCGAAGCTTTCCGATCAGGGGCTCATGCAGACCTGATTGGGCGCTCCACGGAAGGGTTACAGGTGCCAAATGTTCTCTGAAGAGCAATCCAGATCACTCTTCACGGGGGAATAGTGTGGAGTAGCCCATAAAGACCAAGTGGGGGGGGGGGGGGGGTCCACAGTAGATTGGGGGGGGTGATGGTATGTAGGTGTGGCTTAGGGGACAGGACCCCCCCCACCCCCCTCCCAAAGGCTGTACAGGGGCCCCAACATTTATAACAGCAGCCTGACTCTCATTACATGTGTATATGTACCCCCCCCCCCCATATATATATATACCCCACCATCACCTCCCCTCCCCCAATATGTACATACACACAGCTGACCACCCTCCCCCCCCCATATATATATATATCCCACAATCACCTCCCCCACATATACACCCACCCCCCTCTCTCAGGATCTCCTCACCTCAGCCGATCAGACAGTCACATGTGTGACAGGAATTTCCTTCCCTCCTTATATACTTCCTCCTCCGACCACACCCACACCGCGCCCCTCCCTCCACTCCTCCCACACCTCGGGCAGCTTGTCAGGGACCACACCCCGCCCCCTGACTCATCCCACTCCCCCCGTCATCTTCCCGGAAACCACACCCCGTCCTCTGACTCCTCCCACTCACCCCCTATTATTCCCGGTATCAGTTCCCGGAGACCACACCCCCACCCCCTGAGTCGTCTCCCCCCGGAGGATGGATGGAATTCTCACAGGCGGAAAAGGGAGATGGTCTCCGGGAAAATGGCGCCTGTACCGGGGACACTTCTGTACAGAGACTTCTATAGAGGAGACTACAAGTCCCAGCATTCCCCGCCCATCATTTACAGGACCCCGCCCCCTGACTCATCCCACTCCCCCCCGTCATCTTCCCGGAAACCACACCCCGTCCTCTGACTCCTCCCACTCACCCCCTATTATTCCCGGTATCAGTTCCCGGAGACCACACCCCCGCCCCCTGAGTCGTCTCCCCCCGGAGGATGGATGGAATTCTCACACTCGGAAAAGGGAGATGGTCTCCGGGAAAATGGCGCCTGTACCGGGGACATTTCTGTACAGAGACTTCTATGGAGGAGACTACAAGTCCCAGCATTCCCCGCCCATCATTTACAGGACCCCGCCCCCTTGTACCGGGAGGAGATTTACTTCTTCTACATAACAACAATCCAATAGCAACCCTCCCATAGCAACCCTCCCATAGCAACTCTCCCATAGCAACCCTCCCATAGCAACTCTCCCATAGCAACCCTTCCATAGCAACAATCCCATAGCAACAATCCCATAGCAACTCTCCCATAGCAACCCTCCCATAGCAACAATCCCATAGCAACAATCCCATAGCAACTCTCCCATAGCAACCCTCCCATAGCAACAATCCCATAGCAACAATCCCATAGCAACAATCCCATAGCAACAATCCCATAGCAACAATCCCATAGCAACTCTCCCATAGCAACCCTCCCATAGCAACAATCCCATAGCAACAATCCCATAGCAACAATCCCATAGCAACAATCCCATAGCCACCCTCCCATAGCAACCCATCCATAGAAACAATCCCATAGCAACCCTCCCATAGCAATTCATCCAGAGCAACCCTCCCATAGCAACAATCCCATGTCTGTCCAGGTGGGCACATCATACTACGAGCTCCATGTCTGCCCAGGTGGGCGCCTCATACTACGAGCTCCATGTCTGCCCAGGTGGGCACATCATACTACGAGCTCCATGTCTGCCCAGGTGGGCACATCATACTACGAGCTCCATGTCTGCCCAGGTGGGCACATCATACTACGAGCTTCATGTCTACCCAGGTGGACACCTCATACTACGAGCTCCATGTCTGCCCAGGTGGGCACATCATACTACGAGCTCCATGTCTGCCCAGGTGGGCACATCATACTACGAGCTTCATGTCTACCCAGGTGGACACCTCATACTACGAGCTCCATGTCTGCCCAGGTGGGCACATCATACTACGAGCTCCATGTCTACCCAGGTGGACACCTCATACTACGAGCTCCATGTCTGCCCAGGTGGGCACATCATACTACGAGCTCCATGTCTGCCCAGGTGGGCACATCATACTACGAGCTCCATGTCTGCCCAGGTGGGCGCCTCATACTACGAGCTCCATGTCTGCCCAGGTGGGCACATCATACTACGAGCTCCATGTCTGCCCAGGTGGGCACATCATACTACGAGCTCCATGTCTGCCCAGGTGGGCACATCATACTACGAGCTTCATGTCTACCCAGGTGGACACCTCATACTACGAGCTCCATGTCTGCCCAGGTGGACACCTCATACTACGAGCTTCATGTCTACCCAGGTGGACACCTCATACTACGAGCTCCATGTCTGCCCAGGTGGACACCTCCTACTACGAGCTCCATGTCTGCCCAGGTGGACACATCATACTACGAGCTCCATGTCTGCCCAGGTGGACACATCATACTACGAGCTCCATGTCTGCCCAGGTGGGCGCCTCATACTACGAGCTCCATGTCTGCCCAGGTGGGCGCCTCATACTACGAGCTCCATGTCTGCCCAGGTGGACACCTCATACTACAAGCTCCATGTCTACCCAGGTGGGCGCCTCATACTACGAGCTCCATGTCTGCCCAGGTGGACACATCATACTACGAGCTCCATGTCTGCCCAGGTGGGCGCCTCATACTACGAGCTCCATGTCTGCCCAGGTGGGCGCCTCATACTACGAGCTCCATGTCTGCCCAGGTGGACACCTCATACTACAAGCTCCATGTCTACCCAGGTGGGCGCCTCATACTACGAGCTCCATGTCTGCCCAGGTGGACACCTCATACTACGAGCTCCATGTCTGCCCAGGGGGACACATCATACTACGAGCTCCATGTCTGCCCAGGTGGGCGCCTCATACTACGAGCTCCATGTCTGCCCAGGTGGGCGCCTCATACTACGAGCTCCATGTCTGCCCAGGTGGACACATCATACTACGAGCTCCATGTCTGCCCAGGTGGGCGCCTCATACTACGAGCTCCATGTCTGCCCAGGTGGGCGCCTCATACTACGAGCTCCATGTCTGCCCAGGTGGACACCTCATACTACAAGCTCCATGTCTACCCAGGTGGGCGCCTCATACTACGAGCTCCATGTCTGCCCAGGTGGACACCTCATACTACGAGCTCCATGTCTGCCCAGGTGGGCACATCATACTACGAGCTCCATGTCTGCCCAGGTGGGCGCCTCATACTACGAGCTCCATGTCTGCCCAGGTGGGCACATCATACTACGAGCTCCATGTCTGCCCAGGTGGGCGCCTCATACTACGAGCTCCATGTCTGCCCAGGTGGGCACATCATACTACGAGCTTCATGTCTACCCAGGTGGACACCTCATACTACAAGCTCCATGTCTACCCAGGTGGGCGCCTCATACTACGAGCTCCATGTCTGCCCAGGTGGACACCTCATACTACGAGCTCCATGTCTGCCCAGGTGGACACATCATACTACGAGCTCCATGTCTGCCCAGGTGGGCGCCTCATACTACGAGCTCCATGTCTGCCCAGGTGGGCGCCTCATACTACGAGCTCCATGTCTGCCCAGGTGGACACCTCATACTACGAGCTCCATGTCTGCCCAGGTGGGCGCCTCATACTACGAGCTCCATGTCTGCCCAGGTGGGCGCCTCATACTACGAGCTCCATGTCTGCCCAGGTGGACACCTCATACTACAAGCTCCATGTCTACCCAGGTGGGCGCCTCATACTACGAGCTCCATGTCTGCCCAGGTGGACACCTCATACTACGAGCTCCATGTCTGCCCAGGTGGACACATCATACTACGAGCTCCATGTCTGCCCAGGTGGGCGCCTCATACTACGAGCTCCATGTCTGCCCAGGTGGGCGCCTCATACTACGAGCTCCATGTCTGCCCAGGTGGACACATCATACTACGAGCTCCATGTCTGCCCAGGTGGGCGCCTCATACTACGAGCTCCATGTCTGCCCAGGTGGGCGCCTCATACTACGAGCTCCATGTCTGCCCAGGTGGACACCTCATACTACAAGCTCCATGTCTACCCAGGTGGGCGCCTCATACTACGAGCTCCATGTCTGCCCAGGTGGACACCTCATACTACGAGCTCCATGTCTGCCCAGGTGGGCACATCATACTACGAGCTCCATGTCTGCCCAGGTGGGCGCCTCATACTACGAGCTCCATGTCTGCCCAGGTGGGCACATCATACTACGAGCTCCATGTCTGCCCAGGTGGGCGCCTCATACTACGAGCTCCATGTCTGCCCAGGTGGGCACATCATACTACGAGCTTCATGTCTACCCAGGTGGACACCTCATACTACAAGCTCCATGTCTACCCAGGTGGGCGCCTCATACTACGAGCTCCATGTCTGCCCAGGTGGACACCTCATACTACGAGCTCCATGTCTGCCCAGGTGGACACATCATACTACGAGCTCCATGTCTGCCCAGGTGGGCGCCTCATACTACGAGCTCCATGTCTGCCCAGGTGGGCGCCTCATACTACGAGCTCCATGTCTGCCCAGGTGGACACATCATACTACGAGCTCCATGTCTGCCCAGGTGGGCGCCTCATACTACGAGCTCCATGTCTGCCCAGGTGGGCGCCTCATACTACGAGCTCCATGTCTGCCCAGGTGGACACCTCATACTACAAGCTCCATGTCTACCCAGGTGGGCGCCTCATACTACGAGCTCCATGTCTGCCCAGGTGGACACCTCATACTACGAGCTCCATGTCTGCCCAGGTGGGCACATCATACTACGAGCTCCATGTCTGCCCAGGTGGGCGCCTCATACTACGAGCTCCATGTCTGCCCAGGTGGGCGCCTCATACTACGAGCTCCATGTCTGCCCAGGTGGACACCTCATACTACAAGCTCCATGTCTACCCAGGTGGGCGCCTCATACTACGAGCTCCATGTCTGCCCAGGTGGGCGCCTCATACTACGAGCTCCATGTCTGCCCAGGTGGACACATCATACTACGAGCTCCATGTCTGCCCAGGTGGGCACATCATACTACGAGCTCCATGTCTGCCCAGGTGGGCACATCATACTACGAGCTCCATGTCTGCCCAGGTGGGCGCCTCATACTACGAGCTCCATGTCTGCCCAGGTGGGCGCCTCATACTACGAGCTCCATGTCTGCCCAGGTGGACACATCATACTACGAGCTCCATGTCTGCCCAGGTGGGCGCCTCATACTACGAGCTCCATGTCTGCCCAGGTGGACACCTCATACTACGAGCTCCATGTCTGCCCAGGTGGACACATCATACTACGAGCTCCATGTCTGCCCAGGTGGACACCTCATACTACGAGCTTCATGTCTGCCCAGGTGGGCACATCATACTACGAGCTCCATGTCTGTCCAGGTGGGCACATCATACTACGAGCTCCATGTCTGCCCAGGTGGGCACATCATACTACGAGCTCCATGTCTGCCCAGGTGGGCGCCTCATACTACGAGCTCCTTGTCTGTCCAGGTGGACACATCATACTGCGAGCTCCATGTCTACCCAGGTGGGCACATCATACTACGAGCTCCATGTCTGCCCAGATGGGCACATCATACTACGAGCTCCATGTCTGCCCAGGTGGGCACATCATACTACGAGCTCCATGTCTGCCCAGGTGGGCACATCATACTACGAGCTCCATGTCTGCCCAGGTGGGCACATCATACTACGAGCTCCATGTCTGCCCAGGTGGGCGCCTCATACTACGAGCTCCATGTCTGCCCAGGTGGACACATCATACTACGAGCTCCATGTCTGCCCAGGTGGGCGCCTCATACTACGAGCTCCATGTCTGCCCAGGTGGACACCTCATACTGCGAGCTCCATGTCTACCCAGGTGGACACCTCATACTACGAGCTTCATGTCTGCCCAGGTGGACACCTCATACTACGAGCTTCATGTCTGCCCAGGTGGGCACATCATACTACGAGCTCCATGTCTGCCCAGGTGGGCACATCATACTACGAGCTCCATGTCTACCCAGGTGGGCACATCATACTACGAGCTCCATGTCTGTCCAGGTGGGCACATCATACTACGAGCTCCATGTCTGCCCAGGTGGGCACATCATACTACGAGCTCCATGTCTGTCCAGGTGGACACATCATACTACGAGCTCCATGTCTGCCCAGGTGGACACATCATACTACGAGCTCCATGTCTGTCCAGGTGGGCACATCATACTACGAGCTCCATGTCTGCCCAGGTGGGCGCCTCATACTACGAGCTCCTTGTCTGTCCAGGTGGACACATCATACTGCGAGCTCCATGTCTACCCAGGTGGGCACATCATACTACGAGCTCCATGTCTGCCCAGGTGGACACATCATACTACGAGCTCCATGTCTGCCCAGGTGGACACATCATACTACGAGCTCCATGTCTGCCCAGGTGGGCACATCATACTACGAGCTCCATGTCTGCCCAGGTGGACACCTCATACTACGAGCTCCGTGTCTACCCAGGTGGGCACATCATACTACGAGCTCCATGTCTGCCCAGGTGGGCACATCATACTACGAGCTCCATGTCTGCCCAGGTGGACACGTCCTACTACGAGCTCCATGTCTGCCCAGGTGGGCACCGCATACTAGGAGCTCCATGTCTGTCCAGGTGGACACCTCATACTACGAGCTCCATGTCTGCCCAGGTGGGCACCTCATACTACGATCCCCATGTTCCCAGGTGGACACATCATACTACGAGCTCCATGTCTGTCCAGGTGGGCACATCATACTACGAGCTCCATGTCTGCTCAGGTGGGCACATCATACTACGAGCTCCATGTCTGCCCAGGTGGACACCTCATAGTACGAGCTCCATGTCTGTCCAGGTGGACACCTCATAGTACGAGCTTCATGTCTGCCCAGGTGGACACGTCCTACTACGAGCTCCATGTCTGCTCAGGTGGACACCTCATAGTACGAGCTTCATGTCTGCCCAGGTGGACACCTCATACTACGAGCTCCATGTCTGTCCAGGTGGACACCTCATAGTACGAGCTCCATGTCTGTCCAGGTGGGCACATCATACTACGAGCTCCATGTCTGCCCAGGTGGACACCTCATACTACGAGCTCCATGTCTGTCCAGGTGGACACCTCATACTACGAGCTCCATGTCTGCCCAGGTGGACACGTCCTACTACGAGCTCCATGTCTGCCCAGGTGGACACCTCATAGTACGAGCTCCATGTCTGTCCAGGTGGACACCTCATAGTACGAGCTCCATTTCTGCCCAGGTGGACACGTCCTATTACGAGCTCCATGTCTGCCCAGGTGGACACCTCATAGTACGAGCTCCATGTCTGTCCAGGTGGACACCTCATAGTACGAGCTCCATTTCTGCCCAGGTGGACACGTCCTACTACGAGCTCCATGTCTGCCCAGGTGGGCACCTCATACTACGAGCTTCATGTCTGTCCAGGTGGACACATCATACTACGAGCTCCATGTCTGCCCAGGTGGACACATCATACTACGAGCTCCATGTCTGCCCAGGTGGACACATCATACTACGAGCTCCATGTCTGCCCAGGTGGACACATCATACTACGAGCTCCATGTCTGCCCAGGTGGACACATCATACTACGAGCTCCATGTCTGCCCAGGTGGACACATCATACTACGAGCTCCATGTCTGCCCAGGTGGACACATCATACTACGAGCTCCATGTCTGCCCAGGTGGACACATCATACTACGAGCTCCATGTCTGCCCAGGTGGACACATCATACTACGAGCTCCATGTCTGCCCAGGTGGACACATCATACTACGAGCTCCATGTCTGCCCAGGTGGACACATCATACTACGAGCTCCATGTCTGCCCAGGTGGACACATCATACTACGAGCTCCATGTCTGCCCAGGTGGACACATCATACTACGAGCTCCATGTCTGCCCAGGTGGACACATCATACTACGAGCTCCATGTCTGCCCAGGTGGACACATCATACTACGAGCTCCATGTCTGCCCAGGTGGACACATCATACTACGAGCTCCATGTCTGCCCAGGTGGACACATCATACTACGAGCTCCATGTCTGCCCAGGTGGACACATCATACTACGAGCTCCATGTCTGTCCAGGTGGCGGTATTTGCATGTGTCAGATCCCGAGGTAGGTGGCCGGGGGACAGCCAGTGTAAGCTTTAGATGAAAATTGAAGATCAGAGGGAATGATTCAGGTTTTGCAAATCAATATCTCCCAAAAAATATTATGGGAACCAAAATGTCAATGAGGAATATTTCTGGCATGTGAATACGAAACACCAACTGATATATAAAGAGGTTCTGAGATTGAACCCCGAGGAGATCTGTACATCTATGGCGTGTCCTGAACTTTCATCCCACACGTTTCAGGGAACAAAGTCCACTTCGGAAGACGGATGTACAGCTCCAGTGATAAGAGGAATCTTATAGAAGGATGAACATTGCTTAGCTATCAGCTGATCGATCAATACACAAACCTTGGGATCGGTTTTATGACGTTGTCCTTCAAGATTCCCATAGAACATGAAAAGGTCGTCCTTCAGAAGACACTCCATATGAAGGACCTAACTATTTCAGATGTGGGGGGGGGGTTACTGAGACACGATCTCCCACCCCCTTCAAGGTAAACGTTTGGTACAATAATAGAACTATATGGACATTTGTAACCTATGAGACATGTTTGTTCTAGAAGGTTGGTCTCATCACTTTAAGCGCTGTGCCTTTAAAAACGCATGCGCGAGGGTCTGCTCTCCTACTGGCTGAGGGGCGAGGGAGCCCCCCCAATGACATCACGAGCCACAGCCCAAACCTGGGAAAGGGTACCTGTCAAAGACACGGCCCTCCTCCTAAAAAAAGGTGCCAATTGTGGCACCCAGGGCTGGACTGGGACAGAAATTTGGCTCTGGACTTCATCCAGACTGGCCCAATTTGACAGACAGGTCTCTCCCATGGCGGCCGGACAACTACAGCAACCCCCCCCCCCCCCCCCCGGCCACCCAAGCCTCCTCTCCCCCTCCATTAGCCATTCTACGTTATTAGAGTAGAACAGTTGGTACCGGTACTCTTATAGGCAGAACCAGTGGGGAAGGTAGACATTATTTCACCTGCAGCAAAGAATCAGTTCGGTGCCCCCCCCTTATTGGACAAGATTGGGCAGAAGTGAGAAACTCCCGGGCCATAGCTTTTGAGTCAGCTGTCTGTCCCCTCCCCCCCATGTTCCTCTGTCGTCCCCCTGCTTCTTTGTTCCCCCCAGGTGAGTGATGCGGGGAGGGAGAGACAGAGGAGCCGAGGGGGGCGGCCGTCCGCTGTCACTGAAGCCGGCCCACCGGGAAACTCCCTGTAGTCCCAATGGCCAGTCCATCCCTGGTGGCACCAGAGAGAAGCAATCCAACGAGCGGAAGTTCCACTTATGGGTAGAACTCCAAGCTGTATCTCCATCCTCGGAATAGTGACCTTCGTTCCAAGAAACGTTTGGGATGAAAGTTCTGTGCTGTACAGATCTGGTGGGGGGGGGGGGGGGCTCCTTGTCCTTTCATCCCGTACAATCTGGATTGTATACAAAGTGAGACGATATTCCTGGGTGGGGCTTGGTATTGACATTCCAGAATTCTCTTCTACTAGACCAGCGGGCTCCAAACTGCGGCCCTTGGGGAATTGTTCCATCCAACTCCAATGGGGCATAATTCTTGTTGCTGACACCAATGGGGCACCATTCCAACTGACACCATCAATTCTTTCCATTGACACCAACGATTGGTCACTAGTCCTCCTACTGACACCAAAGATATGGTATTATTTACTCCCACTGGATACCTGGACATTTTCTACTCCCAATGGCCCTATCCTGCCCCCCCCCCCCCCCCCCAAAGTCTGAAGGACTGTTAACTGGCCCTTTATTTAGAAAGTTTGGAGACCCCTGTACTAGACCATGAGATGTCGGTTCTTCTAAACTTTAGATTCACCCCAAAAATGAGCCCCTCCAACTGAGGAAGTTACAATTTCTAATTCTCTTATTGGGTCAAAGGGACATTCATTTTTAGCTGCAATGAGGGGGGGGGTGGGGGATGGGAAAGTTCACGCAACTCCTGACATTCACCACTTCCATACCGCGCCTATTCTGCCACTTTTCTCATTCATGTAAAAACCATCATTTTTTTTTATAGAAAATTACTCAGACCCCCCCAAACTTTTTTTTTTTTAATCAGACACCCTAGGGCAGGGGTGTCGAACTTAATTTCATCGCGGGCCGCATCAGCATTATGGTTGCCCTCAAAAGGGCCGGTTGTACGTCCAGCACATTCCCTCCCCTTACATTAAATGTAAAGAACCACCCCACCATCAGAAGTTGAGTCCCCCCCTCTCCCTTATGCTGCTGTTGGGAAGAAGCTGGATGCATTGCTTGAAAGCAGAAAGTAGGGGTTTGGAGGAAGACTGGAGGTGCGCGAGGGCCGCATGATATGGCCTAGAGGGCCGCATTCGGCCCGCGGGCCTTGTGTTTGCCACCTCTGCCCTAGGGAATAAAGTGGCGCTCATTGCAGCTTTTTATCTCACACGGTATTTGCGCAATCATTTTTAAAATGCTTTTTTTGGAGGGAAAAATGGTTTAATAAATTAACACACAACAGTAAAGTTCATTTTTGTACATACGTGAAAGCCGTTACACCGAGTAAATAGATACCCAACTTGTCACGCTTTAAAATGGCGCCAAACGTGGTACTAAAAAAAAAAAAAAAAAAAAAAAATCTCCATAGGCGACGCTTTCATTCCTGTTTTTTACAGGTTACCAGTTTAGTTAGAAATAGTTCTAGCCTTCTCTAACGCACGCGGCGATACCTCAAATATGTGGGCAGGACTTGTGCGCGTTCGCTTCTGAGCGTGAGCGCTACCGGGGCGAGAGGCCGGAGAAGCAACAGATGGTTGGGGGGGGGGGGGGGGGGGGGGGGGTGAAACACACTTGGGCCTCCGACGTTCATAGAAATGACTGGTGACCATCGTGAGCCCGTCAACTTCTCTGGCCCTGCAATGGCACAGGAGAGGCCGGAGAAGCAACAGATGGTTGGGGGGGGGGGGGTGGTGAAACACGCTTGGGCCTCCGACGTTCATAGAAATGACTGGTGACCATCGTGAGCCCGCCAACTTGTTCTCTGGCCCTTCAATGGCATGGGAGAGCCCGGAGAAGCATCAGATGGTTGGGGAGGTGGTGAAACACACGCACCCCCTCCCATCACCTATAACAGGGGTCTCCAAACTGCGGCCCGAGAGCCAGATGTGGCCCTTTGCTAGCCTTTATCTGGCCCTTGGGGTACCATTCCTCCCCCTTATATGAGGCACTACTCCCACTGTCAATGGGGCACTATTTCTTCCACCAGTACCAGGGATGGGATACTATTCCTCCTACTAATAGGGACACTCCTACTCCTTTTGACCACCAACCCCAAAGCCATATTTATTCTCCCTTATGCTGGGCCCTGTGATATTTTCTGCCCCTGCTGACCACAATCCGGCCCTCCTCAAGTCTGAAGGACAAAAAAAAAAACTGGCCCTTTGAAAGGTTTGGAGACCCCCTGACCTATAAGAACGATCAAGCGGGGGGAACTGCCACCATGATCGTTCTTATGGTGCGCAGAATTGCCGGCTGCAAAGAATGGTCTCTTTAGCTGCCCCCCCCCCCCATCATTCAGATATCCCCTCCCCCGAAAGTCCAGCATGTCATGATGGCCAGTGGTGGGGGGGGGGGTTAACAAATGATTTTAATTCATTACAAAATCAAATACCAAAGTTCTGAGAATTTATCTGAAATGCCATCTATGACCAGCTTTAGGACTTGCTGGATGCCATGTGCAGTGGCGTTGCTAGGTGGGTGCGGGACGCACCTGGACGACACCCCTGGGTAGCAGCACCTCCAACACCACCCGCTGCCCTTAGCTGTGCCTCAGCGGCAAGGACTGAAGCCGCCTCCTCCGTATACATCCTTAAAGAAGGAACCGCCCACGCTCAAGGGACAGTGCATCAGATTGTTAGCGCTGTTCTGAGGGATAAGAGGGGGTCTGCACCAATATGGGGGGGGTCTGCACCAATGACACCAACCCTAGTGATGCCGCTGGTCATGTGACATTACTGCTCACCAAATCATGCAACACCCATTGTTCACCAGGGCATTGTCTTCCAGGTCACGTGACACCACCACACTATATATAGTAACCACTCACAATTCAGCCATCTTTGCAATCTCTTTATTAGACATGATACAAAAAGTGAGACTGAAATCCGAACGATCCAAATGACTGAAAACTCCCAATATAAATACAGGTTACCATGGGGACCAATAGTGCAAATACTGGCGGATAACCGTCCAGTGAAGAGGTATCGCCAGCTGTTATAGAGGAGTTTGGGGCTTTAATAAGGCACTTGGCTGGGGACACATTTCTACAAAAACATCAGATCACATTTATCTAAAGCCAAAAATTCGTATTTCAGTTTTGGACGGAGCAGAGAAGGGTTAGGGGTTCGCTGCAGTCTGTGACCCATCACTTCCTGTCGTCGAGACACAACAGGAAGTGAGTGAAATCCTTGGTGTTGGGAGTCTCCTGTTGCTCCCGTTTTGAATTCCCCATCACTTCCTGTCTCACCAACAATGGTCACCATGGGGGGGGGGGGAATGACTTCCACTACTCCATCCAAAGATAGGTGGCGCTAGATACAGTTATGCTGCATTTTAATAAATGGGGGGGGGTCAGAGAAATCCTTAGATTGGTTCATTCCATTTCAGTGTTAAGGTTCCATCCAGACATCATTGGAGTAATCCCAGGAGTGGGGGGGGGGGTGCTCACCCCATCCATAATCTGAGAGTTGTCTTTGGAGTCCGGCATCATATAAAGTGCAGTGGGGGGGGGGGGGGGGGGGGGGATGAAACTGAAGGCCGTCACCCGGCTGACCTAGAACATAAGAGAAGTCCATTACAGTTTCCTTCTGATCAACACCTTCTCATCCTTGAGGACCCACCAACGGGCCCTCCTCCCCCCTGCCTATCTGAGAGGCCCCAGCACCAACCTCCACCCACCCTAGAGGGCCCCAGCACCAACCTCCACCCACCCTAGAGGGCCCCAGCACCAACCTCCACCCACCCTAGAGGACTTTTCTCCAGGCCCACTGCTCATCCTGGAAGGACCCTGCAGCTCTCCCCACACAATGCCCATCCTAGAGGACCCGCTGCCACCCATTATTTGGGATTACCTTGGATTGGAGGTCGGGATCCTCACTCTTGTTTCTTGTATTTGATGTAGATGAAGAGCCCATCCTGGGTACTGTAATGAAAGACAAAGGTTCAGTATGGAGTGGTGCCCCCCCAATTGGTAAGGCTTCCACCGTGGGTGGAGTTTTCATGCAAGGAGGACCTACCTGAGGTCACCCCAGCCAAGGCAGTCTAAACTTACTTGTTCTTCTCTACAGTGATGGACGGGTGTTTGAATTTTGCCAAAACCGATTCCAGATCTGTAGGGGGCGCTTCAACTTCACTTGTTACTTCAAACTCCTTCAGAGAGCGGTTTGTATTTATGACGGCCATGACTTCCTCAGCGCAGGAAGCGGTCAGCTCACAATACCCCACCCTGTACAATAGAGGGATAGGAGGAGATCAATATGGGGGGACGTTTTACTCAGAGACCTCCAGGTTACCACACGTTATGGTGGAGCAATCACCTCAATGTCTGCAGTATACAGTCGGGGTTCCTGAGCACCTCACATAGCGGCTTCACTCCGGAGTCAGTGAATCTATTTCCTGCCAGATCCAGTTTGGTGAGAGATCGGTTGGTGGTGATTACAGAGGAGAGATCTTCCAAGGAGGAGGACAGCTCACATCCGTACAGACTGAGGAGGAAACCAGAGTCAGACTTATTTCTAACACAGCAGAAGAGGAGCTACCTGGAGGGGCCTACAGCCCCTCCACCCAAAGGCCCCAGAACCCTACAGCCCCTCCACCCACACAAAGGCCCCAGAAACCTACAGCCCCACTACATAAATCAAAGAATTCCTCTATAGACTAGGCCAGGGCCACCTGCAAGAACCCAGACCAGGGAAGAGGCTCCTCCCACTGCACATGGAAGGTTTAGTGGTCCATAATGTATAGAAGTCTCACTCCAGCTCCTGCAGGGGGCAGCATGGGTCTCTCAGCCCGTCACACAGAACTTTCACTCCAGAATTCTCCAGACTATTCCAGGCAAGACTCAGTTTGGTCAGAGATCGGTTGGTGAGGAGGACTGAGCAGAGGTCCTCGCAGGACACCTGGGTCAGCTCACAGGAAGATAACCTGTAAACAGAAAACCATATGTGAACTTCCACCCAATCACCTCCCAGACCTGCCACTAGAGCTCCATTGGCCAAATCCTTACATCAGCTCCTGCAGGGTACAGCCCGGGTCACTCAACCCTTCACAGAGGATCTTCACTCCGGAGTCGCCAAGGTTGTTGTCCCTCACATTCAGGCTCGTTAGGGTCCGGTTTGTAAGAATCAACGAACGTAGATCCTCACAGGACGCGCTGGTGAGGTTCACCTCAAACAACCTGAAGAGAAGAAAGACCATGTGACCGGACTCATTACCCGACAATCAGCATTGCCCAAACTAATTCCCTTGCCTCTATACACCCACCAATCCCGGAATGATGTAGTACGAGTGTCCGCCTGTATTTCCCACCAATGGTAAATGGACTAATTTACCATTGGTGGGAAATACAGGCGGACACTCATAGTACATCATTCTGGGATTGGTGGGTGTATAGAGGCGATGGAGCCAGTTTGGGTTTAGTGCCCCCCAGAAGGTGTACGATATACATGGCCACCAAGATCTGCTGAGGTCCAATATTTGAAGCAGTACATACTCCCATCTTCCTCCACCCAACGCCCACACTACAAGTACATTAGAACAAGTCTCAGCCCATACAACTATGTACCCATCAGCCTTACTGATACAAAGTACCCGTCAGACCAAATATGGTGGCCTTCCTTCAGGTTGGGTTGGAAAGACTCCTTCACTTGGGACAGAAATATTAAATCTCAGTAAATCTATAAAGACTTTTCTAGTGGACGGGAAAAAAAAACCCAGAAGATAGCATGTATGATGTACTCTATACAGGGGTGGGCTCCGTTCCAGACTGTCTGGTGGACCCCCTGTGCCATCAAAGCATTATCTGGGTATCTGGCTGTGGCTTGGCTTACTGGTAATTGGATTACTGTTGGCAGTTCATTAGATGTGCTGATGATTATTGTTTACAGTTTGCATGGTTTAGGATAATGTGACCAGGTTCTTACCCGATTCTGTGCACTATATATTCTGTGTGTTTATAATAATAAAGTCAGTTCCAATTGGCACACAAGCTAGTGTTGTCTAGTTCTTGGGTGCCAAGCAATACCAGGTTCCAAAGTGGAGGAAGCTGTATCTTGGTGGAGGGACTCAGGTGGGGTGCCAGGTGGTCTGTCACAGTACCCAGACATCTCATACTAATCATCCATCAGACTACCCCCACATAATTCACAGACCCCCCTCCAGCACCCCCATACAATGTACCCATCAGAGCCCCCCATAACAATGTACATCACAACTTACACCAGCTCCTTCAGAGTGCAGCCCGGCTGGCAAAGCGCCTCACACAGAAGCTTGGTCCCGGAGTCCTGGAGGCCGCAATCTCTCAGACATAAGGTGGTGAGCGACCGATTGGTCATCAGAGCAGAGTGCAGGAAGTCCCCGCAGGCTGGAGTCAGCTCACAGAATTCCATCCTGGAGGAGACAAGACGGGTCAGAACTTGGTAATTCTATGAATTCTAGAAGGCAAAGAGTAGGAAAGCTGTAGAGATGGGGAGAGGTTGGAACCTGTCTGGTTTTTGTTGCCATTGGTTCCTGTTAGGTAGAGTAATTTTCTCCATTTAGGACTGAAAGGGAAATCCAATAGCGTGTCGTCACCAACAGGACTAGAGGGAAATCTTCCAATGGGGACACCTGGCCCACACAAATGTCATTACTAAGGATGGTGCTTATTGGGCATTGGGTCCAAACAAGCACCATGTCTACTGGTGCTGACAGCAAGGTCTCCCCCTCCATAGGGAGGTCATAATCCAGATGCCGGAGAGGAGAGAAAGAAGATGTGGGGGGAGATGATCCCAGCAGGTCCTGGCACTCGGATGCAAGGTCTATGGGCACCCCCTTACAGGTGTGACCTATATAGACACCAGTGATGAGGTGCTCACAGGTTTAGCAGAACATTCAGTTATTCAGAAACTTGATTGAATATTTCATAGAAAAGACCCCAAACATTTTATTCCAGATCCAGCTGAACATCTCCACCCGACATTCTACAGACCCTTAACTCCATTATAAACAGGATGGAGGACTCACCTACCACAAAGTATGGCCCAGATCCTTCCCTCCATTATAAGTATGACGGAGGACTCACCTCAGCTCCTGCAGGGTACAGCCCGGATCCTTCAGCCCCTCACATAGAAATTTCATTCCCTCATCCTCGACTTTATTCAGTGCCAGATCCAACTTCTGCAGAGAGCGATTCTCTTTCATGGCGGAGGTGAGGATCTCACAGCCTGAGGCGGTCAAGTTGCAGTCATCAAGCCTGCAGATTAAAAGTCAGAAATTGAGAATCTGGCATCCAGCATGTTTAGAATGGACCAAATGAACATGTCAAAGCATGGAGAGAGGCGACCAACACATGCAACGGGGGACACGTCATAAGTATCAGGATACCCCTCATCACCCCGACACGGAGGAAACTCCGAAACCTTCTCATCCGAGGACATAAGCTAGAACCCATAGTATCAGTAACCAGTCTCACCAATGGAAAAAAGCCCAACAATGTCCCATCTGGTGGACCCTTCTCAGAAGAGTAGAGGCCTGTGACGAACCCAAGACTACATCAATGCTTCCTTTGTCCAGAACCAGTACCATCCAATACTTGGACCCACCCGGTCACCAGACCACACCAGTAATAGCTTTGAGATCTCAAATATTACACAAGGACGACAATACAAACTAACCAGAAACCCAACATGAGTTAATTATCTAATCCTAGGCGACTCAGACACAACCTTTAGGACAGACTTGCCATCTTGTAGCTCAGAAGACACAATCATCATAAATAGAAACACAGAAAAACTTCACAATAGCGGAAGATCCAATTACAATACAAACTAACTAGAAACCCAACTAATGTGAGCCAATTCTTTAATCCTAGGTGATGACCTTTAGGACAGACTTGCCGTCTTGTAGCTCAGAAGACACTCATCATAAAAAGAAATACAGAAACCTTCTCACAATATCAGAGTTCATTAACAAACAATGGGTGAAAGACTTAGATGCCACACCAGCCTCATTTACAATAAACACATAGACCGATAAGGAGGCTGGAGTTGTTGGCATCAGCATCTTCTATGAGCCCCAACATTATGAAGCCATCACTAATATGGCATATACAGGGTTCCCAGAGTCTGTTTCGGGGGGGGACATAGACTTGATGCCAAACTAACACTACTTCAAGGCTCCCAGGCATACATCTCAAAGTATTGTTCCCTTAGAAGCCAGGGCCCATAATCAGAAGTCAAGAGGCCGGCATTCAGTCCTCTCCAGAAGCCCCTGTCCCGGCTAGGTTGGTCACAAGGCCATTACTGCAGTAGAGGGAGGACCAGCCTTGGGTGATGACAGGTAGACATCCAGACACTGTCATTGGCCATCTTAATGCACAGCACATTACTCCCCCCCCCCCCACACATTTAAAAGGCATCACAATATCTGATGGTAATCAGCAGGAAATTGTCTTTCACAAATTTAATAAAAATATAAAGTTTATCAAATATTCATCCATCACCCAGGTCTGTTCACAACCACCCAACACCTTCTAGAATAATACTTACGACAGTTCCCGCAGGGTACAGCCTGGCTGGCGCAGACCATCACAGAAGGTTTTTAAAGCGGAGTCCTCCAGAGCGTGGTGGCTTATGACAAGTTTGGTGAGTGATCGGCTAGAAGAAATAAGAAAGCGAAGATCCTCGAAGAAGGATGGGGCGACCACACAAACATGGAACCTGCAAGGAGATTGCAGTAAAAAAATATAGGTAGATGGCGCACGACTTAAAAAATGCAATCAAAAGAATTAATATAATTAACAATTAGTAGATCATAAGGTCCATGTCAATATCAAAGGAAAAAAATTAATAATAAATGACCATATAATGATAGTCCAAATAGATGACCATACAAAAGATGGTCAAAATAAAAAGTCCCAAAAGTTCAATGTTTAGTCCAGCAACACTAGTGGCAGCACAGTCCTGAGGCAGAAGCAGACTCTGAAAAATATATATAGACAAGAAGGACATGCGCCAAACTAAGTGTAGTCAATTAGGGATTTAATGAGGTGAAAATAGTAAACAGTAGATTCACAAAACAAGAGCAAGGGCACATCAGGGGTTAACGGCTGGTCGAGGGTCACAACGATCGTTTACATCTGCAGGCAGGCTGACTTGGCCAAGTCATGGGAGTTATGGAGACCCATCCTAGGGAAGCCTGGAAGAAGCAACAGGGGATCCAGAAGCTGTATTTCCTGGATAGGACGCGCTATGCGTTCCAGCATGAAGCGCAGTCTATCGCCGTATGACCGGAAGTGACGTCGAACCTCGGGCCAGCCAATGGGATGACGCGTTTCTCAGCATCCGCTGGTTCATCAGATCCAAAACGTCCAATAGGAGCGGACGTACAGCAGCCACTGCTCCCACTTCCTTCACCTTCCTTCCCCTCTCCTTCCTTTAATGAGCTGTCTGCACCAAAGGTGCAGGAAGTGGGAGCAGTGGCTGCTGTACGTCCGCTCCTATTGGACGTTTTGGATCTGATGAACCAGCGGATGCTGAGAAACGCATCATCCCATTGGCTGGCCCGAGGTTCGACGTCACTTCCGGTCGTACGGCGATAGACTGCGCTTCATGCTGGAACGCATAGCGCGTCCTATCCAGGAAATACAGCTTCCAGGAAATACAGCTTCTGGATCCCCTGTTGCTTCTTCCAGGCTTCCCTAGGATGGGTCTCCATAACTCCCATGACTTGGCCAAGTCAGCCTGCCTGCAGATGTAAACGATCGTTGTGACCCTCGACCAGCCGTTAACCCCTGATGTGCCCTTGCTCTTAATTGTTTTGCGAGTAGCCAATCTACTGTTTACTACTATTTTCACCTCATTAAATCCCTAATTTACTACACTTAGTTTGGCGCATGTCCTTCTTGTCTATATATAACCTGCAAGGAGAGCAGAAGCTATAAAATTGTAGTCCAAGGCTATAGAAGAGTCCAACTCTAAACAGAACTACTCTGCTCATTTCCTTCCTAGCCAAGGCAGGTCACGCAGGACCTGGGTGGTGCCTGTATTCCCATGTAGTCAACAGACTACAGACCCCAAGGGATAGCCCATAAAGGAAGGAGCAACCATCAATGTCTAACCTTATGGTGACAGACGGTATACTCCAGAAGGTATGTCCACCAGTCAAAGAACTTTTCCAGTTAGGATAATGAGCTCTAAATCTGAAGGACACCATGACTGCCCCAAGAACGGTTCAAACCTAGCAACCTGAGCAGAGATAAGAGGCAAGGAGGCCACAAAAACTTACTCAAGTTCTTGGATCTTGCTGTCTGGGTTGGACATCCAGGAAGCCTTTCCACCAGTCTCAAAGTCCTCAGCAAAGCCACATCGTGTAAAGCTAAAGGAGAGAAACACAAAACCCCAGGAATGATTTTTTTTACAGGACATTTTTCAAGCCAAGAGCCCTTCATTTAACGCTAACAAATCTTGACAATTGTCTCCCATGGATGAAGAAAACCCAAAATACATAAACCGTGATCAGACCCCCAACCCACTGAGAACTTCAACTGACACTGGATTAGGTCCAGCATCGTAGAAGGCCATGACATTACAGATGAAGACCATACAGGGTACAAGTACCATATGGTCAGGATAGCCTAGCTCCTATGTTAATAGTTGATGCCCATTCTGGAAGGGTTTTCCATACCAGGTCCTTCAGTCTAATGGTTAACCGGCTGAAGGCAGTCCAAGAGAACTTTGTTTAATTTACATGATGTTTGGTATTCAGAGGCCTTAGAATTTAACACAAGGCTATATTAAGCATCTGACTAGGAAAGCCAAGAGTATGAAGACTCGGCCTCAAAGAAAGGGAAGATACACGTGTTGGTGTGACTGAAAGCCTTCCTGGTTTTCCATATCTTGAAGGACATCATGAACAGATGTTACTTTGGAGTAAACAGACCACGTGGATTAATACTTACGAAAGCTTTGAAGATCCATGGAAGGAAGGAGACATTAATTCCAAGTCTTTGGGTTGCATCAGGTGATCCTCCAGGCGAATGGAGACAAAGCTCTTCCGATCTCCCAGACAATACAGCATCTCTCGAATACGAACATTCTCCATGAATGAGCTGTAAAAACACGACTGGAACAGCAGGTCTGGGGCACTGAACACTCGGCTACGCAACGCCTCGTCCTGAGCTTCGTAGAAGCAGGTTAGTACATCAGGACAAAATTCAAAGGGTTTTCCGGCTGTCAGACATGTTTCCATGGCAGATTTGGCTCTTAAAGAAACACTAGACCCAACAACATCTGCAAGCCCTTTCAACTGCTTGTTATTGAGAAGGCCAAAGAGGAATTGTATGGTTGAACTCAAGTATGGGTGACGTTCGGACTCATAAAACAGGGATCTTCCACTGCAGACTCTTGGGAGGAATGCATCTCCATGTACCCCTTTGGTCTCCTTAACCTCAGCATCTTCTCCCAGCACATAATACAAAGCAGCAAAGAATTCCTGAACACTCAGGTGAATGAAGCTGTAGTTGGTTGGGTCTTCCACATTCTTTTGGAAAATGCCATCATTTGGGAAAACAGAAGCCACCTCTGATAGAGTCAGTCCGTGTCTTCCAAGATCCTCCCCATCAAACAAGCTTCTCTGATTCAGGATCCCGTCATTGGCCAACGCACAAAGGTTCTTCAGACACTGGAGTATTGGTTGGGTGCTGCCTGGATTGAGAACACTTCTGAGATAAGAGAGATACACGGAGGTGAGAGTCTTACAGTTTTCTGAGCTAAGCTCGTCCTTCATTCCCGCCTTCAGTGTCCTACAGACAAGCCAACAGGTCAAAGGAACCGAACTCAAACCCAACAGAACTTGGTTCTCTTTCAGTACTGAGACAGCCTGCTCTGCCTGATCTTTGTTAAAGAAATGGTGGCAAAATTGTTCGAGATCTCCCTCTGAAAACCCCAAAAGTTCTACAGAAGAAGAGGACCGAGCGAAGTCCTTCATCTTCTTGAGGGACATTGATCTGGCTGTAATGAGCAATGAGACATCGCTGAGGATCTCTTTGCTCAATAGGCATTTTAGAAGGGTTTCCTTGTGGGTTTTCGCGAAGGGGTCTTCACAGTCCTCATCGTCATCTTCCAGGGTCCACCTTAACTCATTAAACCCATCAAGAACAATCAGAACCTTAGAAGGATCATCAAGAGCCGACTTGATCATATTCTCCGAGAACTGCAGCTTGGTGCTTTTGGTCACAAGTCCTTCAATATTGATATTGCCGGTAATTTTATTTATTTGTCTGCCGCTCAGATAGAACACAAAATTGAACTGCTCGGCGTAGAGCTTTCCAGAGGCCCAGTCCAGCATGATCCTCTGTGTGGTCAGAGTTTTACCGATTCCAGGAGGCCCCACCAACACCAGAGTCTTGGGGACAAATCCACTGCCATCAGGGACAAACAGGTCCTGGACACTGGATGGGGAATATCGCTCTGAGGACTTGGTGACCTCCGCCTGCTCAAGTAAAGTGCCAGAAAAAGGGATCGTGGGATGTTCCCCCTTATTAATCTTCAGGGTGCGGAGCCTGGGATATCTCCCACCTACAACCTTGCCCAGGTGGCAGGCATGCTCTTCGATAGGTTGGAAGACCTCTTTAATAGACGCCAGATATTTGGATTTGCAATCTGTGGAGGAGAAAATTGGATTAAATGGGAGGACCAGAAGATAGAAGCAGAGATCAGTAAAAATGCAACCCATCACCCTTTCTTATTAAAGAGACCATTTATACTGCAGACATCAACCAAGCCCATCATTGGTCACCAACCAAGCCCATCATTGGTCACCAACCAAGCCCATCATTGGTCACCAACCAAGCCCATCATTGGTCACCAACCAAGCCCCACCCTCTCCATATATTCAAAGCTTAAGGCCTGCTCGGTCTGTGGGGGGGCACAGGCAAAATATTATATTGTGCACAGCTTGATAATTCAATCAAGACGTATGTTAAATTTAGGATGAATCAATTTCTAAACATATTTCATAATAAATCCATTGTACAAACTTAGCTTTTTAAAGACAAAACTGTGCGTCTCTTAATATATAGAATATAATCATTTCATACTGCAGTTAAAAATAACACAACTCCAATTTGCTCTGCCATATATTTTTATAAATGGTTTTAGTATTGTATATGCAAAAACAACTCAATTACCAAAAAGGTACGCATGAAAAGATTAACACTTTACCAGGACTTTAACCCCTTGCTTACTGGGCACATAAACCCCCTTCGTGCCCAGGCGAAATTTCAGCTTCCGGCACTGCGTCGCTTTAACTGACAATTGCGGTCGTGCGACGTGGCACCCAAACAAAATTGGCGTCTTTTTCCCCACAAATAGAGCTTTCTTTTGGTGGTATTTGATCGCACGTGCGGTTTATTTTTTGCGTTATAATGAAAAAAAGAGCGACAATTTAAAAATATATATATATTTTTTACTTGTTGCTATAATAAATATCCCATTTTTTTTTTTTATATTTTTTTTTCTCAGTTAAGGCCGATACGTATTCTTCTACGTATTTTTGTAAAAAAAAAAAATCACAATAAGTGACTGCTTTGCGCAAAAGTTATAGCACCTACAAAATAGGGGACATAATTATGATTTTTTTTTTATATTTTTTTTTTACTAGTAATGGCGGCGATCTGCGATTTTTATTGGGACTGCGACGGACACATCGGACACTTTTGACACCATTCACATTTATACAGCGACCAGTGCTATAAAAATGCACTAATTACTGTATAAATGTGACTGGCATTGAAGGGGTTAACACTAGGGGGTGAGGAAGGGGTTAAATGTATTGCCTGGGTGTGTTCTAACTGTGTGGGGGGGAGGGGGGTGACTGGGGGAGGTGACCGATGCTGTCTCCCTATGTACAAGAGAAACAGCATCTGTCACCTCACTGACAGGACGTGAAGCTCTGTGTTTACACTCAGAGCTCCACGTCCCTGCTCTCTCACCGACGATCGCGTGTACCTGACGGACATCGCGGCCGCCGGGTACACACATCGGATCCTCTGTGAGGCGTCGTGACTGTTTTTCCCCGCCGCGCGCCACCCTGTGGCGCGCCCGGGGAATTACAAGCAAATCACGTCCAAAGACGTGACCCCGGCGCCTCAGGTCCACGCTGTTCACGTATTTTGTTAATAGCGCGGACCTGAAGAGGTTAAGAATTCTGTCATTTTGAAAGTCCCAAAGGGACTTTTCAACCTCCTACATCTCTGCGTTTCAAGATCCCCCGGTCTCCGTCCAAATTCTTTCCAAGATCTTCTTTTAGGCTCCAGAGACACAGCCATCCAAAAGTGGGCATGTGTCAACTATATAATGTGGCAAGGTGCTTTATATGTTACCTTGACAATCAAGTATCCGGACATCTTGAATAATTACCACCCCCCCTCTAGGGGCAGTGTTGTATAAGAAATGACTTCTAATGTTACATGACCTTTGGCTTAGTAAAAAAAAAAAAAAAAAAAAAAAAAAAAGCATTGATGGTCGACAATCATGTGTCAAGTTTCCCTAGCCATTCTGGTGCCAACTTATGGTGTGAGGGGCAGGCCCGTGGAACCCAGAATCCCTTACAAAGTATGGGGTACCCTTGTTTCAGCTCCCCGTGCCCCTCTTATGTCCAAGTCACCCTGTGTTTATTAGGGGCACAGGCTGAGCAAGAAAATAATGGACATTAATAATGTGGCTTAGGTTACTTAACCACCGGGCCTATTTTGGCACTTCTCTCATTTTTTGCTAGAAAATTAATCAGAACCCCCCCCCCCCCCCAAACATTTTTTTTAGCAGACACCCTAGGGCATGGGTGCTTAACCTGTGGCCCTCCAGATGTTTCAGAACTACATGTCCCATCATGCCTTTGGGAGTCATGCTTGTAACTAGGGTTGTCCCGATACCACTTTTTTAGGACCGAGTACAAGTACCGATACTTTTTTTCATGTACTCGCCGATACCGAATACCGATACTTTTTTTCATGTACTCGCCGATACCGAATACCGATACTTTTTTTAAATGTCATGTGACAGTTTTCAAACCACAATACAGACTGAGGATATTTTCTTTAGAATTATGAAGAACTCTAACCCAAGACATTATAAAAGAATAAAAAATGTTTTATTTTCTTGTCACGCAGTAGTAAAAAACTCAAAGAATTTTCACAGAACATGTTGATAAATACAAAAGAAGTATTCTATTTGGGTATCGGGAGCATTTGCGTGAGTACAAGTACTCCCACAAATACTCGGTATCGGTCCCGATACTGATACTAGTATCGGTATCTGGACAACCCTACTTGTAACTGTTCAGCCTTGCAATGCCTCATGGGACTTGTAATTTTGGAACAGCTGGAGGGCCACAGGTTGGGCACCCATGCCCTAGGGCAGGGATATGCAATTAGCGGACCTCCAGCTGTTGCAAAACTACAAGTCCCATCATGCCTCTGGGTGTCATGCTTGTGGCTGTCAGTCTTGCTATGCCTCATGGGAGTTGTAGTTCTGCAACAGCTGAAGGTCCGCTAATTGCATATCCCTGCCTTAGGGAATTAAATGGTGGTCATTGCAACTCCCCCCCACGGTATTTGCGCAATCTTCTCAAACGCCTGCCCTAGGGAATTAAATGGTGGTCATTGCAACTCCCCCCCACGGTATTTGCGCAATCTTCTCAAACGCCTTTTTTTTTGGGGGGGGGGGGGGCGGTTTCATGAATTAAACAGTAAAGTTGGCCCAATTTTTTTGTATAATGCGAAAGCTGATGTTACGCCGAGTAAATAGATACCCAACATGTATATCTATTTTCCACGCTTTAAAATTGCACACACTCATGGAACGGCGGCAAACTTCGGGACATAAAAATCTCCATAGTCGACGCTTTAACATTTGACAGGTTACCAGTTTAGAGTTACAGAGGAGGCCTAGTGCTACAATTGTTGCGCGCGCTCTAACGCACGCGGCGATATCTCACATGTGTGGTTTGAACGGCGTTCACATATGTGGGCGGGACTTGCATGCGCGTTCGCTTTTGCGCGCGAGATAACGGGGACAGGGGCGTTAAGGGGCTCCAGGCTTACAAGCATGAAATCTGAGAAAAAAAAAAAAAATTAATTAAAACCACATGCCGACAGCTGCGGTTTTGTTTACTTCCGGGTGCAAAGGCATAACGTCACGCCCAATCCTCCGATGGTCATAGAGATGACTGACCATCTGGTCACCAGTCATCTCTATGCTTCTCCAGCGAGCGCCGGCCGATTTGCTCTCTGGGACCCCCAATGGCACAGGAGGGGGGGGGGGTGTAGAATTACTTCCCTTACGCCATAGTCCTGAAGGGTTCCTCATTGCTGCTTCCAGGACAGAATCCCAAATGCTCCTCTTTGTGGGCTCCCCCCCCCCCCCCCCCCCAATTACTTAGTCATCTCTGGCAATAACAAAGATTGTGAAATAAAAAGCCCCACAGACACCTAGGAGGGGGCCCATAACCCCCCCCCCCCCCAATACCACAGAGGCCACTTTAGAGCCCCAACCACCCCCCCCCCCCCCACACAGAGGTAAGTGATAATTTTAGTCCAAAATTAGTGAATGAAACTTTGATCGGGGGGGGGGGGGGGGGGATTAGTGAAGTCCTGCCAATTAGAAATTAAATCTTCCCAAAGCAGTCTGGGGGGGGGGGGGGTTGGATTACCTGTCAGAGAGCACTCCGCCATGGTGCTGCACAACTCCGGATCTGGAAGAGAAATGGAGAGATTAGTGATCACCGCAGAGACGACATCGGAGACCCCTCTAAAGGGGAGGGATTAGTGATTGAATTTCGCTCATGGGCGGGGGGGGATTACCTGTCAGAGGGGACTCCGCCATGGTGCTGCACACTTCTGAATCTGGAAGAGAAATGGAGAGATTAGTGCAGGAAGCGGTACTGCCCAACACGTCTCAACGCGTTTCATCAGAGACAGCACCGAGCTGTACTGGTACTCCTCAGAGGGAGTCACTGATCAATAGTGGGTGGAGCCTCCTTCCTTCCAGGTAAGAAGCTCCATGATTGGTTTACATTATAGGGAGGAGTCTCTGCATGGTTGAGGGGGGAGGGGAGATAAATGTTTTGGAGGAAACGTTTAGTTCAGCTTTTCTGTGAAGAGGAGACCCCCTTATCTGGAGAGGTGGGGGGGGTCATGAAGCATGGAGGGGAGGAGAGTGGGGAGGTCATGTGACATGATGAAGGCAGACAATTTGCACACATGGGGGAGGGGACAGAGAGGGGGGTGGATTGAAGGGGGGCAGCTTTGAGCAAAACACGTCGCACAGGACCTGACGGATCTTGGATACCAGGGCTGGGCACCTTCACCAGACCCGCCTCTCCAGTCCTCCAAACACACCCACAGACTCACCATAACCCTCCAATCACGAGACACGCCACACAGGTGTTGAGGGTTAAACATGCAGACCATAAAAAAAACGTTATTAAGTGCCAAACATACACTTTTATACACACAGTTAGGGACACTCCATTTAGCCTTTGTCAGAGGGGGCGGAGACAAGGAAGGACACTCCCTTTAGCCTTTGTCAGAGGGGGCGGAGACAAGGAAGAACCAATGGGAACTCGACACTTGTATATTCAAACTACAGTTGAAACACATAAAGGGATCATGATAGTCAAAAAGCCCCTCACACATCCCCCGCTGGGAGGAGTCTGCAGACTTCTGGCTATGTGCCGACCCAACACAACAAGGGGGAGGGGGGGGGTGTGTACATTACATTAATGCCATTGTGTCCAAGTCTTGTAGCCCCACCCCCGGGGGCACTTCAGCGGCGATACAGTCACATTTAACCCTTTCTTCAGAGGCTAGTGGGGGTTAAAAGTGCAGATGGACCCCCTTCTGCACAGAGCCCCCTCACCGCACATATGGACCCCCATTATGCACAGGTAGACCACCCATTATGCAGACTCCTCCATTCAGTACAGATTGACCACCCCCCCCTCAGCACAGACCCCCCCCCCCCCCTCACTGCACAGACCCTTCAGCACAGATGGACCCCCTTTAAGCACAAACCCTTCAGCACAGATGAGCTGCCTATTCATAACAGACCCCTACATTGTCTGTGGAATAAGAGTTCATATTGGATTAGGTCACCGGAAAGGACTCCACCAGCCCAGGGCCCCTAAGGTCATTATACGACACAGCCCGGGCCCCTAAAGGCATTATACGACACAGCCCGGGCCCCTAAGGGCATTATACGACACAGCCCGGGCCCCTAAGGGCATTATACGACACAGCCCGGGCCCCTAAGGGCATTATACGACACAGCCCGGGCCCCTAAGGGCATTATACGACACAGCCCGGGCCCCTAAGGGCATTATACGACACAGCCCGGGCCCCTAAGGGCATTATACGACACAGCCCGGGCCCCTAAGGGCATTATACGACACAGCCCGGGCCCCTAAGGGCATTATACGACACAGCCCGGGCCCCTAAGGGCATTATACGACACAGCCCGGGGCCGGCTTTACCGCTTTTGTACCATGCGACTCATCTGCCGTTCCTACACTTGTGTAGTTTAGAGGTTTAGGCCACACAAGTGTAGGAAACGCAGGCAAGTCACACGGTTCAAAAGCAGAAGATGGATTTCAAGGCCATTTTAAGACGCTGCGCCTTTTTATCCCCTGCAGGAAATGCAAATCATGGCGGCCAAATGAACGGGCGGCTGTGTGTGTGCCAACATAGGCCGCCAAAACACATACATGCGACAATGGCTGCAATGTAAAGGGTGCTGTGACATGAGGGGCTCTAATGTAAGGGGGCACCACTGCGACAAGCATAGGGGGGGGGCCACCGCCACAAGCATAGGGGGGGGGGCCACCGCCACAAGCATAGGGGGGGGGGCCACCGCCACAAGCATAGGGGGGGGGGCCACCGCCACAAGCATAGGGGGGGGGGCCACCGCCACAAGCATAGGGGGGGGGGCCACCGCCACAAGCATAGGGGGGGGGGCCACCGCCACAAGCATTGGGGGGGGGGCCACCGCCACAAGCATAGGGGGGGGGCCACCGCCACAAGCATAGGGGGGGGGCCACCGCCACAAGCATAGGGGGGGGGCCACCGCCACAAGCATAGGGGGGGGCCACCGCCACAAGCATAGGGGGGGGCCACCGCCACAAGCATAGGGGGGGGCCACCGCCACAAGCATAGGGGGGCACCGCGACAAGCATAGGGGGGGGCCACTGCGACAAGCATAGGGGGGCACTGCAACAAGCATAGGGGGGCACTGCAACAAGCATAGGGGGGCCACTGCGACAAGCATAGGGGGGGCCACTGCGACAAGCATAGGGGGGGCCACCGCGACAAGCATAGGGGGGGCCACCGCCACAAGCATAGGGGGGCCACTGCAACAAGCATAGGGGGGGCCACTGCGACAAGCATAGGGGGGGGGCCACTGCGACAAGCATGGAGCACTGTGTGAAGTGAACGGAACTGAGGACCCTATGGGACTTTTTTTAGTCATATTTTGAGTTGTGGGGGTGAAGTTCAAAATTGCACAGGGGGGGGGGGGCAAATAAAAATGTTTGCTCAGAGGGCCCAAACCATATTAAAGACGGCCCTGGACTCAACTCCTTCAATTGAAGGATGAGGAATGTTCTCTCTCAAGTCACACACTCCCCTTCCCCCCCACCATACAGCTCAGACAGCCTCATATTCCTCCTCACCTGTCATCTCCTCAGTCAGGATGTGTGACTGGAATCTCCTCCCCTTCCTTATATACCTCCTCCCCCTACTACGCACCTCCCACCACTCCTCCCACCACTCCCACACCACACACGTCCCTCCCACCACTCCTCCCACACAGGTAACTTCCCGGAGACCACACCCACTCTGACTCCTCCCCCCGCCCTTATATTAGAAGGGTGGTGATCGCTGAGGTGAAGGGAGATGGTCTCCGGGAAAATAGCACCTGTACTGGGGACACTTCTGTACAGAGACCTCTATGGAGGAGACTACAAGTCCGGCATTCCATGCCCATCATTTACAGGACCCTGTCCATAGCGACCCGTCCATAGCGACCCATCCATGGTGACCATTCCATAGCGACCCGTCCATAGCGACCCTTCCATGGTGACCCTTCCATAGCGACCCGTCCATAGCGACCCTCCCATAGCGACCCTTCCACAGCGACCCTTCCATAGCGACCTGTTCATGGCGACCCGTTCATGGCGACCCTTCCATTGCGACCCGTCCATAGCGACCCTTCCATAGCGACCCATCCATGGTGACCATTCTATAGCGACCCGTCCATAGCAACCCGTCCATAGCGACCCTTCCATAGCGACCCGTCCATAGTGACCCTTCCATAGCGACCCTCCCATAGCGACCGGTCCATAGCGACCCTTCCAGAGCAACCCTTCTATAGCGACCCGTCCATAGCGACCCGTCCATAGCGACCCTTCCATAGCAACCAGGGTTGTCCAGATACCGATACTAGTATCGGTATCGGGACCGATACCAAGTATTTGCAGGAGTACTTGTACTCCCGCAAATGCTCCCGATACCCAAATAGAATACTTTTTTTGTATTTATCAACATGTTCTGTGAAAATTTTTTACTACTGCGTGACAAGAAAATAAAACATTTTTACTAATTTTTATTCTTTTATAATGTCTTGAGTTGGAGTTCTTCATAATTCTAAAGAAAATATCCTTAGTCTGTATTGTGGTTTGAAAACTGTCACATGACATTTAAAAAAAGTATCGGTATTCGGTATCGGCGAGTACATGATAAAAAGTATCGGTACTTGTACTCGGTCCTAAAAAAGTGGTATCGGGACAACCCTAATAGCAACCCTTCCATAGCGATCCCTCCGTAGTAACCCTTCCATAGAGACCCTTCCATAGCGACCCTTCCATAGCGACCCATCAATGGCGAACCTTCCATGGCGACCCTTCCAGGGCGAACCTTCCATAGCGACTCTTCCATGGCGACCCATCCATGGCGACCCATCCATAGCGACCCGTCCATAGCGACCCGTCCATAGCGACCCTTCCATGGCGACCCATCCATAGCGACCCGTCCATAGCGACCCGTCCATAGCGACCCGTCCATAGCGACCATTCCATAGCGACCCATCCATGGTGACCATTCCATAGCGACCCGTCTATAGCGACTCTTCCATGGTGACCCTTCCATAGCGACCCGTCCATAGTGACCCATCCATAGCGACCCATCCATAGCGACCCTCCCATAGCGACCCTCCCATAGCGACTTGTTCATGGCGACCCGTTCATGGCGACCCTTCCATAGCGACCCGTCCATAGCGACCCGTCCAAAGCGACCCTTCCATGGTGACCCTTTTATAGCGACCGTTCCATAGTGACCATTCCATAGAGACCCTTCCATAGCGACCTGTCCAAAGCGACCCGTCCATAGAAGCCCTTCTATAGCGACCCTTCTATAGCGACCCTTCCATGGTGACCCTTCCATAGTGACCCTTCCATGGTGCCCCGTCTATAGCGACCCATCCATAGCGACCCGTCCATAGCGACCCGTCCAAAGCGACCCTTCCATGGTGACCCTTTTATAGCGACCGTTCCATAGCGACCATTCCATAGCGACCCTTCCATAGCGACCTGTCCAAAGCGACCCGTCCATAGCAGCCCTTCTATAGCGACCCTTCTATAGCGACCCTTCCATGGTGACCCTTCCATAGTGACCCTTCCATGGTGCCCCGTCTATAGCGACCCATCCATAGCGACCCGTCCATAGCGACCCTTCCATTGCGACCCATCCATGGTGACCATTCCATAGCGACCCGTCTATAGCGACCCGTCCATAGCGACCCTTCCATGGTGACCCTTCCATAGCGAACCATTCATAGCGACCCGTCCATAGCAACCCTTCCATAGCGACCCTTCCATAGCGACCCGTCCATAGTGACCCTTCCATAGCGACCCTCCCATAGCGACCGGTCCATAGCGACCCTTCCAGAGCAACCCTTCTATAGCGACCCTTCCATAGCGAACCGTCCATAGCGAACCATCCATAGCGACCCGTCCATAGCGACCCTTCCATAGCGACCCGTCCATAGCGACCCTTCCATGGTGACCCTTCCATAGCGAACCATTCATAGCGACCCGTCCATAGCAACCCTTCCATAGCGACCCTCCCATAGCGACCGGTCCATAGCGACCCTTCCATAGCGACCCTTCTATAGCGACCCTTCTATAGCGAACCCTCCATAGCGAACCCTCCATAGCGACCCTTTCATAGCGATCCCTCTGTAGTAACCCTTCCATAGTGACCCGTCCATAGCGACCCTTCCATAGCGATCCGTCCATAGCGACCCATCAATGGCGAACCTTCCATGGTGACCCTTCCATAGCGACCCTTCCATGGCGACTCTTCCATGGCGACCCTTCCATAGCGACCCTTCCATGGCGACCCTTCCATGGCGACCCTTCCATAGCGACCCTCTCATAGCGACCCTTCCATAGCGACCCTTCCATAGCGAACCCTCCATAGCGTCCCTTCCATAGCGACCCGTCCATAGCGACCCTTCCGTAGAGACCCGTCTATATCGACCCTTCCATAGCGATCCGTCCATAGCGACCCATCAATGGCGAACCTTCCATGGCGACCCTTCCATGGTGACCCTTCCATAGCGACCCTTCCATGGCGACTCTTCCATAGCGACCCTTCCATAGCGACCCTTCCATGGCGACCCTTCCATGGCGACCCTTCCATAGCGACCCGTCCATAGCGACCATTCCATAGCGACCCATCCATGGTGACCATTCCATAGCGACCCGTCCATAGCGACCCTTCCATGGTGACCCTTCCATAGCGACCCATCCATACCGACCCGTCCATAGCGACCCTTCCATAGCGACCCTCCCATAGCGACCCTTCCATAGCGACCCTTCTATAGCGACCCTTCCATAGCGAACCCTCCATAGCGTCCCTTCCATAGCGACCCGTCCATAGCAACCCATCCATAGCGACCCTTCCATAGCGACCCGTCCATGGCGACCCGTCCATGGCGACCCGTCCATAGCGACCCGTCCATAGCGACCCTTCCATAGCGACCCTTCCATAGCAACCCATCCATAGTGATCCCTCCGTAGAAACCCTTCCATAGCGACCCGTCCATAGCGACCCATCAATGGCGAACCTTCCATGGCGACCCTTCCATAGCGACCCTTCCATGGCGACTCTTCCATGGCGACCCTTCCATAGTGACCCTTCCATGGCGACCCTTCCATGGCGACCCTTCCATAGCGACCCGTCCATAGCGACCCTTCCATGGTGACCCTTCCATGGTCACCCTTCCATAGCGACCGTTCCATAGCGATCCTTCCATAGCGACCCTTCCATAGCGACCCATCCATAGCGACCCGTCCATAGCGACCCGTCCATATCGACCCTTCCATTGTGACCCTTCCATAGCGACCCTTCCATAGCAACCCTCCCATGGTGACCCTTCCATAGCGTCCCTTCCATAGCGACCGTCCATAGCGACCCATCCATAGCGACCCTTCCATAGCGACCCGTCCATGGCGACCCGTCCATGGTGACCCGTCCATAGCGACCCTTCCATAGCGACCCTTCCATAGCAACCCTTCCATAGTGATCCCTCCGTAGAAACCCTTCCATAGCGACCCGTCCATAGCGACCCATCAATGGCGAACCTTCCATGGCGACCCTTCCATAGCGACCCTTCCATGGCGACTCTTCCATGGCGACCCTTCCATAGTGACCCTTCCATGGCGACCCTTCCATGGCGACCCTTCCATAGCGACCCGTCCATAGCGACCTGTCCATAGCGACCCTTCCATGGTGACCCTTCCATGGTCACCCTTCCATAGCGACCGTTCCATAGCGACCCTTCCATAGCGATCCTTCCATAGCGACCCTTCCATAGCGACCCATGCATAGCGACCCGTCCATAGCGACCCGTCCATATCGACCCTTCCATTGTGACCCTTCCATAGCGACCCTTCCATAGCAACCCTCCCTTGGCGACCCTTCCACAGCGACCCTTTCATAGCAATCCTTCCATAGCGACCCCTCCATAGTGACCCTTCCATAACAACCCATCCATAGAGACCCGTCCATAGAAATCCCTCCATAGCTACCCGTTCCATAGCGATCCCTCCATAGTCATCCTTCCATAGCAACCCCTCCATAGTGACCCTTCCATAACAACCCATCCATAGAGACCCGTCCATAGCGATCCCTCCATAGTAACCCTTCCATAGCGACCTGTCCATATCGATCCCTTCCATAGCGACCCGTCCATTTCGTTCCCTCCATAGCGACCCTTCTATAGAATTTCATCCATAGCGACCCTTCCATAGCGACCCTTCCATAGCGAATCTTCTATTGCGACCCTTCCATAGCGACCCTTCTATTGCGACCCTTCCATAGCGACCCTTCTATTGCGACCCTTCCATAGGGACCATTCTATTGCGACCCTTTCATAGCAACCCTTTCATAGCGATCCATCCATAGAGACCTGTCCATAGCGATCCCTTCCGTAGCGACCTGTCCATTTCGATCCCTCCATAGCGACCCATCCATAGCAACCCCTTCCATAGCAACCCATCCATAGAGACCCATCCATAGCGATCCCTCCATAGTAACCCTTCCATAGCGATCCGTCCATAGCGATCCCTTCCATAGCGATCCCTCCATAGCGACCCATCCATAGCGACCTGTCCATAGCGATCCCTTCCATAGGGACCCGTCCATAGCGACCCGTCCATTTCGACCCTTCTATAGCATTCCATCCATAGCGACCCTTCTATAGCATTCCATCCATAGCGACCCTTCCATTGTGACCCTTCCATAGCAACTCTTTCATAGCGACCTGTCCATAGCAACCTGTCCATAGCATACTACGAGCTCCATGTCTGACAGGTAGGCACATCATACTATGACAGCCCTCAAAATTGTCTGCTTGCATTTGGCAAGTGGAAAACGGTTGCTGGTGAGCGTGGGCTGCCTAGAAGGGGGGGGGGGAACAGGTGGGCACAGAAGAGTTGCATTGGTGGGCACAGGTGAGTTGCATTGGTGGGATCAGGTGAGTTGAATTGGTGGGCACAGGTCACACTGCATTGGTGGGCACAGGTCATGCTGCATTGGTGGGCACAGGTGAGTTGCATTGGTGGGGACAGGTCACGCTGCATTTGATATTTCTGGGCGGGGCTTAGTATTGACATTCCTGAATTTTCTTCTTCTAGACCATAAGATGTCGGTTCTTCTAATCTTTAGATTTACCCCAAAAATCAGCCCCTTCAACCATCCAATCCGAGGAGTTTATTGGATTTTCTAATCCTCTCATAATTGGGTGAAAAGGACGTTCATTTTCATCCGGAGTAAGGTGATCATTGGAAGGAACCCTATGATGTCACATAAATCAAATCTCCTTGCCCCCCCACCCCTGTGGAAAAATAACACATTTTTTTCATTCATCACAAAATCAAATATTTTTGAACGACAAACAAAAAACTTTCTGAGAATTTTTATCTGAAATTCTATCTATGACCAACTTTCGGACTTGCTGGATGTCATGTGATACACAAGGGGGATCTGATTTATGTGACATCACAGGGCATCTCACACAAGAGCAGAGATTCCTTCATGACCTGTATTCAGGGGACATTATGGGGCACACGGGGGGGGGGGGGGGGTCAGGGGACATCATGGGGCACACGGGGAGTCAGGGGACATCATGGGGCACACGGGGATCAGGAGACATGGGGCACATGGGGGGTCAGGAGACATGGGGCACACGGGGGGTCAGAAGACATCATGGGGCACACGGAGGATCAGGGGACATCATGGGGGACACTGGGGGTCAGGGGACATTATGGGGCACACTGGGGTCAGGGGACATTATGGGGCACACTGGGGGGGGGTCAGGGGACATTATGGGGCACATCGGGGGGGTCAGGGGACATTATGGGGCACATCGGGGGGGGGGGGTCAGTATGAGGTGGACACGAGCTCCGTGTCTACCCAGGTGGGCACATCATACTACGATCTCCATGTCTGCCCAGGTGGACACGTCATACTACGAGCTCCATGTCTGCCCAGGTGGACACGTCATACTACGAGCTCCATGTCTGCCCAGGTGGACACATCATACTACGAGCTCCATGTCTACCCAGGTGGGCACATCATACTACGAGCTCCTTGTCTGCCCAGGTGGGCACATCATACTACGAGCTCCATGTCTGCCCAGGTGGGCACATCATACTACGAACTCCATGTCTGCCCAGGTGGGCACATCATACTACGAGCTCCATGTCTGCCCAGGTGGGCACCTCATACTTCGAGCTCCATGTCTGCACCTCATACTACAAGCTCCATGTCTGCCCAGGTGGGCACATCATACTACGAGCTCCTTGTCTGCCCAGGTGGGCACATCATACTACGAACTCCATGTCTGCCCAGGTGGGCACATCATACTACGAGCTCCTTGTCTGCCCAGGTGGGCACCTCATACTTCGAGCTCCATGTCTGCCCAGGTGGGCACCTCATACTTCGAGCTCCATGTCTGCACCTCATACTACAAGCTCCATGTCTGCCCAGGTGGGCACATCATACTACGAGCTCCTTGTCTGCCCAGGTGGGCACCTCATACTACGAGCTCCTTGACTGCCCAGGTGGGCACCTCATACTAAGAGCTCCATGTCTGCCCAGGTGGGCACATCATACTACGAACTCCATGTCTGCCCAGGTGGGCACATCATACTACGAGCTCCATGTCTGCCCAGGTGGGCACCTCATACTTCGAGCTCCATGTCTGCACCTCATACAAGCTCCATGTCTGCCCAGGTGGGCACATCATACTACGAGCTCTTTGTCTGCCCAGGTGGGCACCTCATACTACGAGCTCCTTGTCTGCCCAGGTGGGCACCTCATACTACGAGCTCCTTGTCTGCCCAGGTGGGCACCTCATACTAAGAGCTCCATGTCTGCCCAGGTGGGCACCTCATACTAAGAGCTCCATGTCTGCCCAGGTGGGCACATCATACTACGAGCTCCTTGTCTGCCCAGGTGGGCACCTCATACTAAGAGCTCCTTGTCTGCCCAGGTCTCCACATACTTCGATCCCGGACAATCTGGATTGTATGAAAACAGATTATATTTCTGGGTGGAGCTTGGTATTGACATTCCAGAATTCTCTTCTACTAGACCAGGAGTCTCCAAACTTTTCAAACAGAGGACCTGTTTATTGTCCTAAAAGGAGGGCCGGATTGTGGGCAGTTGGTGCAGAATATGTCCCGGACCCGGCATCAGTGAGAATAAATATATCCTCAGGGTTGGTGGTCAAGAGGAGGAGTAGTGCCCCTATCAGTAGGAGGAATCGTATCCCATCCTTGGCATCAGTGGAAAAAATATTGCCCACTTGTTGGTGTCTGTGGGAGGAATAGTGCCCCAAGGACCGCCCCTGTTCTTGACCATGAGATGTCAGTTCTTCTAAACTTTAGATTTACCCCAAAAATGAGCCCCTCCAACCATCCAATCCAAGGAAGTTCTCATTTTTCCAATTCTCTCATCATTGGGTCGAAGGGACGTTCATTTCCAGCTGGGAATGAGGTGAACATCGGAAGGAGCGGAATGGAGAAGTTCGCAAAAAAGTAACATTTCCAACGACTTGGTTTTCATTCAGTAAAAAGTCCGTTCATCACAAAATCAAATTAAATTGTTTCGATCGATGAACGAACGTTCTGAGAATCTATCAGAAATGCCATCTATGACCAGCTTCAGGACTTGCTGGATGTCACGTGACACCATGAGACACCACTGCTCACCAAATCACGTGACACCATGAGACATCACTGCTCACCAAATCACGTGACACCATGAGACATCACTGCTCACCAAATCACGTGACATCATGAGACACCACTGCTCACCAAATCACGTGACATCATGAGACACCACTGCTCACCAAATCACGTGACACCATCACTCACCAGGGCAAGTGGCATTATCTTCCAGGTCATGTGACCCCACCTCTGCAGGTCATGTGACATCACCACACACACACACAATATATAGTAACCACTCAGAAATCAGCCATCTTTGCAATCTCTTTATTAGACTTTTATGGAAACATTTCCGATACCAAAAAAAGTGAGAATGAAATCCGAACGATCCAAAAAATCACTGAAAATTTCCAATATGAATGCAGGTTGCCATGGGGACCAATAGTGCAAATAACTATCCAGTGCAAATGCATCTCCTGTAACAGCATTTATAGAGAGGAGTTCGGGGGGGGGGGGGGCCCGATAAGGCACTTGGCTGGGGACACATTCTACAAAAGCATCAGATCACATTTATGGATTTTTTTTCATCCAAAGCCAAAATTTGTATTTCAGTTTTGGACGGAGCAGAGAAGGGTCAGTTAGGTGCTCACTGCAGCCATGTGACCCATCACTTCCTGGCTTAGAGACAACAGGAAGTGAGTGAAATCCTTGGTGTTGGGAGAGTCTCCTGTTGCTCCCATTTTGGCGACATCTTGGATTCTCCATCATTTCCTGTCCTACCAACAATGTTCATCATGGGGGGGGGAGGGGTCCTCAGCAGGGACACAAACTTCCACTACTCCATCCAAAAATAGGTGGCGCTAGATACGGTTATGTTTTAATAAATGGGGGGAAGAAATGGGGGGGGGGGGGGTCAGAGCAATCGTCCTCAGATTGGGTCATTCAATTTCAGTGTGAAGGTTCCATCCCATCCAGACATTGTGCAGTCACCATTGGAGTAATCCTAAGAGGGGGGGGGGGGGTGATCACCCCGCCCATAATCTGAGGGTCGTCCTGAGAGTCTTTGGAGTCCAGCGCTATATAAAGTGCACAGTAGGGGGGGGCAATGAGAACTGAAGGCCGTCACCCGGGTGACCTAGAAGATAAAAGAGAAGTCCCATTACCAATTCGTTCTGGACACCATCAACACCTACTCATCCTAGAGGGCCCCACCCACCACACTGCCCATCCTAGAGGGCCCCACCCACCACACTGCCCATCCTAGAGGGCCCCACCCACCACACTGCCCATCCTAGAGGGCCCCACCCACCACACTGCCCATCCTAGAGGGCCCCACCCACCACACTGCCCATCCTAGAGCACCCACCACACTGCCCATCCTAGAGGGCCCCACCCACCACACTGCCCATCCTAGAGGGCCCCACCCACCACACTGCCCATCCTAGAGGGCCCCACCCACCACACTACCCATCCTAGAAGTCCCACCACTGCTCCACCCCCACTGCTCATCCTTTGAGGCCCCAATCACATGTCACCCACTGCTCATCCTGGAAGGACCCTGCAGCTCTCCCCACACAATGCCCATCCTTGAGGACCCGCTGCCACCCATTATTCAGGATTACCTTGAATTGAAGGTAGTGATCCTCACTCTTGTTTCTTGTATTTGATGTAGATGAAGAGTCCATCCTGGGTACTACAAGGAAAGAAAAAAGGTTCAGTATGGGGTGGTGCACCCCGATTGGCAAGGCCTCCACCGTGGGTGGAGTAGTTTCATGTAAAGAGGACCTACCTGAGATGGTCACCCCCCCAGCACAGCCCAAGTCAGCCTAAACTTACTCGTTCTTCTCCACGGTAATGGACGGGTGTTCGAATTTTGCCAACAGTGAGTCCAGATCTGCAGGGGGCGCTTCAACCTCACTTGTTACTTCCAACTCCTTCAGAGAGCGGTTTGTATTTATGACGGCCATGACTTCCTCGGCGCAGGAAGCGGTCAGCTCACAATAGCCCCCCCTGTACAATAGAGGAATAGAAGATAAATATAGGGGGGGTATTGGAGTCTTACTCCAGAGACCACCAGGTTATCATGGGTTATGGTGGAGCACTCACCTGAATGTCTGCAGTGTACAGCCGGGGTTCCGGAGCGCCTCACATAGCGGCTTCACTCCGGAGTCAGTGAACTTATTTCCTGCCAGATCCAGTTTGGTGAGAGATCGGTTGGTGGTGATCACAGAGGAGAGATCTTCCAAGGAGGAGGAGGACAGGTCACATCCGTACAGACTGAGGAGGAAACCAGAGAGAGTCAGATTTATTCTGGACATTTATAAAAAACCTGAACAGAACAAAAAGAGGAGCTACCTGCAAGGTCCCCGGCACATAGTGCTCCGCCACCCACAGGCCCCACCACAAAGCAAAGAATTCCTCTACAAAGACTAGACCAGGACCACCTGCAAGAACCCAGACCAGGCAAGGTTCTCCTCCCACTGTTCACGATCCCCCCCCCCCCCCCCTCGCCCATTTATTACTAGCTTCTCCATAGGAATGAATGGGGGCTACTGAGCATGTGCACTGAAAGGTGGCCATAATGGGAAGATTTTGTGGTCGTTTTCAAGGTGGTCTTCACTCGGGGGAGGAGGTTATGGATTGCAGGGCAAATTTACGGAGAGTTGAGTTTTCCATGGTATATAAAAATAAAAAAAAACTCACTTTAGCTCCTGCAGGGGGCAGCACAGGTCTCTCAGCCCTTCACAGAGAACTTTCACTCCAGAATCCTCCAGACTATTCCAGGTGAGGCTCAGCTTGGTCAGAGATCGGTTGGTGAGGAGGACTAAGCAGAGGTCCTCGCAGGACGCCTGGGTCAGCTCACAGGAAGTTAATCTGTAAAGAGAAAAACCGTATGAGAACGTCAAACCCAATCACCTCCCAGACCTGCCACTAGATTGGAAGACCATTGGGCAATTCCTTACATCAGCTCCTGCAGGGTACAAGCCGGGTCGCTCAACCCTTCACAGAGGATCTTTACTCCGGAGTCCCCAAGGTTGTTGTCCCTCACATTCAGGCTGGTTAGGGTCCGGTTTGTAAGAATCACCGATCGGAGATCCTCGCAGGATGCGCTGGTGAGGTTCACGTCAAACAACCTGCAGGAGATGAAACAAGACCATGTGACCGGATTCATTAGACCAAGAGACCAAACCCTACCAGACCATGAGACCGGATAATCAGCGCTCAGTCTGTTCACCATTGGTGGGAAATGCAGGAGGCCTCAAACAAACCTGGAATGATGGTGTAGTATGGATGGTGCAATTCCAGTTCCTCCTCTATACACCGGTTTGCGTTTGGTGGCTCCTCACACTGATTGTGCACCACCTGGGGGGGGGGGCCCCCAATGTACATGGCCACCCTGAGATCTGTTTAGGGGGTCCGCTATTGGAGCAGTACATACTCCGCACCTTCTTCCACCCAACACCTACCTCACTATTGGAACAATTCTCAGCCCATATGGCCATGTACCCATCAGACCAAGTATGGTGGCCCTCTGCAGATAAAACTTCTTATGAACAGGTGGCTTAAAATTAAGTGGAATATGGGAAAGTTATGTACAGAAAGGTCAAGCAAAGGTCTGCTTTTGCCCTCATTAAAAGTGTTAAACAAAACACATAATGAGGGGTCATTGAAAGTTCATTCTCCCATAGTCTAATCCGTTATCCTTGAAGTTGGGGGGGGGGGGGAGTCTTATCAGGACGAGGAGGCATTGATCCAACATGGCTGGGTGCCATACTGTCCCTACACAGGTGTTCTTAATTGGACACAACCAGTTATAAATCATTTTAGTAAACATATAGGAATTATGGGAATAATTAAGTTTGTCTGGTTGTAGGACGGGTGTTACATTGATGTAGATCTTAGCAACCAATCATCTAGGAGAAATGGTCAAGATAAGGCTTGTAATAAGTATATAAAATGCACGTTTTAGAATTTAGACAACATAGGAGCCCACAAGGCTAAACTCCATGTATGCTGCCCTATTGCACGGGTCATAGAGATCAGTTCCAGTTTGCAGCCAAGCTAGTGTCGTCTAGTTCTTGGGTGCTCAACCATAATACCTGGGTCCAGTTTGAGTGGAGGAAGCTGCATCTTGGTGGAGGCATTCAGGTAGGGTGCCAGGTGGTCTTGTCACAGTACCCATCAGACCTCATCCCATACATATACGCAACTGATCTCACCCCAGCACCCTCATACAATGTACCCATCAGAGCCCCCCCAGCACCCCATAACAATGTATATCAAAACTTACACCAGCTCCTTTAGAGTGCAGCCCGGCTGGCGGAGCGCCTCACACAGCAGCTTGGTCCCGGAGTCCTGGAGGGTGCAATCTCTCAGATATAAGGTGGTGAGCGATCGATTGGTCATCAGAGCAGAGCTGAGGAAGTCCCCACAGGCTGGAGTCAGCTCACAGAATTCCATCCTGGAGGAGAGGACAAGACGGGTCAGAACTTGGTAAATCTATGAAGCGTCCTCACCGTGTCTACAGCCTGATAAACACTTCTCGAAGGCAAGGGGGAAAAGCTGCAGAGAAGTTGGGGAGAGGTTGGAACCTGTCTGGTTTTTGTCGTCAATTCCCATTAGGAAGAGTAATTTTCTCCAATTAGGACTGAAAAGGGAAATCCAATAGCATGTTGTCACCAGAACAGGAATGGAGGGAAATCTTTCAATGGGGACACCTGTTCTGGTGACGACCATCTACAAAGGAAATTTACATCACTTGAGATTCTCTTCCTGCTGTGTCCATAAGACAGGAAATGAATGTAGATCTTTAAGAGGGGACACGGCCCTTCTGGTATTTATATTACAGGAGATGACGACGTCCAGGAATGGGAATTTACAAACCCTGACAACTCCACTTCCCATTACTGAATGTAGGTGGATCTGCTCATGGGGCCCTTACCATACAGAGACCCATTCAGAGTCGTATATATATATTCCCCGAGTGCTTCTGGCTGCCTTCATCACATTGGTCTGGGCTGAGAATTAATGTATGAAGAAATAAGAGCAAGTCAGACCGGCTCATACACAATGTGATCATTACCAAGGCTGGTGCTTATTGGACAGTCGGAGCTACTTGGGTCCAAACCAGCACCATGTCTACTGGTGCTCACATAAAGGCCTCCCCCCTCCATAGGGAGGTCATAATCCATATGCGGGGGACGAAGAGGAAGCAAATGGGGGGGGGGAAAAGGGAAAAATGGGGGGGGGGGGAGGAAGAGAAGCAAATGGGGGGGGGGGAGGGGAAAGGGGGGGAGGAAGAGGAAGCAAATGGGGGGGGGGGAGAGGGAAAGAGAAGCAAATGGGGGGGGGGGAGAGGGCAAATGGGGGGGGGGGGGGGGGGGGGGGGGGGGGGGGGGGAGGGAAAGAGGAAGCAAATGGGGGGGGGGGAGGGAAAGAGGAAGCAAATGGGGGGGGGGGGGGGAAAGAGCAAATGGGGGGGGGGGGAAGCAAATGGGGGGGGGGGGGAAGAGGAAGCAAATGGGGGGGGGAAAGAGGAAGCAAAAGGGAAAGATGTGGGGGTAGATGACCCAGCAGGTCCTGGCACTCAGATGTATTGTCTATGGGTACCCTTACAATGTGACATACATAGACACCAGTGATGAGGTGCCCAGTAACAGGTTTAGCGTTTTATCAGAACATTCAGAAATTTGACCCAATATTTCATAGAAAAGACCCCAAACATTTCCAGAGTCAGATCCAGCTGAACATCTCCACCCCGACACTCTGCAGATCCTTCACCATAAAGACAGGACGACTCCCCTCCCACAGAGTACAGCCCGGATCCTTCCCTGCATTGTATGACGGAGGACTTACCTCAGCTCCTGCAGGGTACAGCCCGGATCCTTCAGCCCCTCACATAGAAATTTCACCCCATCGTCCTCAATTTTATTCAGCGCCAGATCCAACTTGTGCAGAGAGCGGTTTTCTTTAAGGGCGGAGCCAAGGATCTCGCAGCTCGTGGCAGTCAAGTTGCAGTCTTCAAGCCTGCAGATTTAAAATCTGAAATTGGGAGTCTGGCATCCAGCGTAGCATGGACCAAACAAAACACGGAGAAAAGGAGACAGGAATGGACATGTCGTATCAGGACCCCCCTTATTACCCTGACACAGCCCAAGATGGAGGGGAAACCCTCACAGGATCCCTTATTTTACCCGAGGACAAACTGTAATAAATTATTGCAAGCCAACCCCCCACCCCTCATGAGTGAGCTGACCCACCACTTCTCAATATCAGTAGCCAGTCTCACTAATGCCTCGTACACACGGCCGGTCTTTCCAGAAAATAAAGTCAGACAGGCTTTTTCCAGGAAATTCCTGCAGTGTGCAGCCTCCATCTGATTTCTTTTCCCCGGAAGTCCAACGAACCTCAGATAGAGAACCTGTTCCCTTTCTTTCCGTCAGACTCACGGCGGACTTTTGCACGGTGTGTACAAGGCATAATGGAGAAAAATCCAACCATCATCTGGTGGAGTCTTCCCAGAAGAGTGGAGGCCATTGCTGCAGTAGAGGGAGGACCAGCCTTGGGTGATGGACAGGTAGAAATCCAGACACTTTATCATTGACCATCTTGATGCATAGCACATATTTCCCTTTTAAGAAGGGGGTCACGACATCCCATGGCGATAAAATCAGCAGAAAATTGGAAACTTAATCCAATATTTGTGTTTTTTAGCATCACCCAGGTCTGTTCACAACTGTCCAATACCTTCAAGAATACTTACGACAGTTCCCGCAGGATACAGCCCGGCTGGCACAGACCACGACAGAAGATTGTGAAAATGGGGTCCTCCAGAATGTGGTGACTTATGACAAGTTTGGTGAGCGATCGGCTGGAAGAAATAAGAGAACAGAGATCCTCGAAGAAGGACGGGGGGACCACACAAACATAGAACCTGCAGGGAGAGCAGAAGATGATTTACAATTGTAGTCCAAGGCTGTAGAAAAGTCTAACTCTGAACAGAACAAGACTGCTCCTTTCCTTCCTAGCCGAGAACATGAGACCACCCAAGACCTGGTGGTGCCTATAGTCGCAGCTTACTCAACGGTCCCATGTAGTGCCCAGATGGTAGACCCCAGGGGAGATAGCCCATAAAAAGGAAGGAGCAACCGTCAATGTCCAACCTGGTGACAGACCTTATACTCCAGAGGTCTGCATGTCCACCAGTGAAAGAACTTTTCTGGTTAGGATAATGAGCTCTACAAATCTGAAGGACACTATGACTGCACCAAGAGGGGTTCAAATCCAAGTCACCAGCAACCTTATCAGAGATAAGAGGCGAGGACACAAACTTACTCCAGTTCTTTGATCTTGCTGTCTGGGTTGGACAGGCAGGAAGCCTTTCCACCGGTCTCAAGGTCCTCAGCAAAGCCACACCGCGTAAAGCTGGAGAAGAATAAAAATATGAAATTATATTTTTTTTACAGGACACTTTTCAAGCCAGGCGCCCCACCTTAAAATATTTAAGGGTCAAAAAAACAGACAATGAGGTCTCCCTCATGGATGAAGAAAACCCAAAATACAAAAACCGTGATCAGAGCACAAACCTCTGAGAACCTCGACCGACACTGGATTAGGTACAGCATTGTAGAAGGCCATGACATTACAGATGAGGCCCATACACAAGTGCCCAGGGTATAGGTACTGTTGTGGAAGTTTTATGAAGATGTATTGTCATAGTGTCGCCCAGTGTTAGTTCTCCCGCAACCCGCTATAAAGAGCTGACTGGGGCAGACCGACGCTGGTTGAGTCCCCTCTGGTAGTGGAAAACGTCCTGAAGTTGGGAGATGTTTGCAGAGTGGGTATATGTCTGCCAGCGAAGGGCCCCTGTGCATTGCACAGAATGATCGTCTGGCGGGGGGGGGGGTTGGATATGTTTGCTCTGCAAGGACACTATCGGTTATAGGTGGATGTACGCTCTTGTCTCTGATCAGCACAGGTTGGGATTCGCAGCGTACACCTGCAGATAATCTCCATTCCACAAGGAACAGTAGTATAATCCGGGTATGCATTCTCTAGAATGCAAAATAAGGATTCTTATCAGCGGTAATATGGGAGTCTGAGTTATGGTCAGAGACGGAGTCCATGTTTGTTCAGCCATGCAGCTTCTTTTAGTTGAATCCAGGAAAGGCATACACCCTGTCTCAGCTAAAAGGAGTCCTATGGGTGTGTCTGAGCAATTATTCATTGGTTGTTTGAATTAACTCATCCTGTTGGAAGGATTTCCTGTTAGGTCATATCCTGTGATGTCACTTCCCACAGAGGAAGCGATTGGCTGCTGGAGCCATCACTTACTTTTAGTCAATGCTTTTGTGTTTTACGAATAAGAAGCCCGAGCACGCTGGGCAGTCATGTTGATGGAGCCGAGAACGTAGCTGTGGTGATGTCCGTTTACTTGGGGGATATACGGGAAATGGAGTAATGGGTAAGATGCATTATTAGCACAGGCGATATGGTGTGCGTATAGCCAAACTTCCCTGACAGTACCGATAGCCTAGCCCTTATGTTATGGTTTGCCGGTGACAATTCTGGAAGGGTTTTCCATACCAGGTCCTTCAGTCTAATGGTTAACTGGCTGAAGGCAGTTCAAGGGAGCTTCGTTGTATTAGTTATTCAATTTTACATGATACTTGGTATTCAGAGGCCTTAAAAGTAAACACAAAGCTAGATTAGGTCTCAGACTAGGAAAACCGAAATTAACCATGGAAGATACACATATTTTCCATATCTTGTAGGACATCATGAACAGATGTTACTTTGGAGTAAACAGACCACATGGCTTAATACTTACGAAAGCTTTGAAGATCCATGGAAGAAGGGAGCCAGCAATTCCAAGTCGTTGGGTCGCATCAGGTGATCCTCCAGACAGATAGAGCCAAAGCTCTTCCGATCTCCCAGACAATACAACATCTCTCGAATATGAACATTCTCCATGAACGAGCTGTAAAAACACATCTGGAACAGCAGGTCCGGGGCACTGAATGCTTGGCTACGCAGCGCCTCGTCCTGAGCTTCGTAGAAGCAGGTTAGTGCGTCAGGGCCGAATTCAGAGGGTTTTCCAGCCGTCAGCCATTTTTCCATGGCGGATTTGGCTCTTAAAGAAGTGCTAGACCCAACAACCTCTGCAAGCTCCTTCAACTGCTTGTTATGGAGGAGGCCAAAGAGGAAACGTATGGTTGAGCTCAAGTATGGGTGACGTTTAGGCTGATAAAACAGGGATCTTCCACTGCAGACCTCTTGGA